>JTDE01007477.1:17235-29894 GCA_014338405.1 Paragonimus skrjabini miyazakii | reverse complement strand
GTAGTTCTGCCAACGTATCCGTTTCCACAGACAGTGTTAGATTAGGTGAAGAAGCACGGGCTCCTTTCTAGGCGTAGTCGGATCACGAATGGTCTCTTCAACACAGACCAAGCGGGTGGCGTTGCATGTGTTTTTCGTTGCTGCATCTAAGCGGCGCTTGATTAGGGCTAAATAGGCATAGTGAGATACATTTGCATTAAACAGCAACGGGTGAATCGGGGGGCGGAATACTTTTGTGTAAATATTGTCGGGTATTCATTTCCCATCAGTCTTGTGTAATAACATCAGTTCATCTTCTAACTGGCCTTCTGTTGTAATACGTAGAACTCTGTGAAACTGCGTCTTACCGAGGTCCCTCTTATGTGCACTTATTACATACCTCTTAAAATACACATGCGTCGTCCATGTTTCTTCGTAGTAAACACGTTTGGACAGTGACTCATCCTAGCGTTTTTTCCACAAAACGTTTGAAACTGAGATGCTCCCGTTCTGTTCTAGCTCGGGAGTGAACGGTAGTTTGCTGTGCAATCAAGTTAACAGCTAGTGGAACGCTGCTAGCAACGATCGTCGAATATAGAAAAAAATATCCTCGAAGAAATAACGTGATCTGAATTATGGTTGACACTGTATGTTCTAAGTGACCCATAAATGTCTGCCATCACTGGTCCTAATGGCCTCCATCTACTTGTCCGTAAAACGTGCCACTGAGTATCGGATGTGCCCACTTTCAGTGACTTTGACTGCTCATCACTGGGAATGTCAAGTGTCAATTTATGATCAGTAGCGTAATGACCTCGTCAAGCGAAACTTTTGTGCATTAAAAGAACTCATTATCCATTGTTTGAGGTTGATGTTAACGATCAGTTCCGAGCATTCGAATATGTCTTATAGGTTGTATCCGACCAATTTGGATTTCACGCGCTCAATCAGATCGACCAGTCACCTGACAGTTTTACGATATGGTGAGCCAGCCATGGATAACACTGGTCATACGTGCACTCAGGTTTTGGTACGTTCGTGCATTCAAGGCACCACTCTTTCTTCAGACAACGGTCCTTGGAGAATTGTTTGGTCGGTCACTCTGCTATAGATCTTTAAGGGCTTGGTTGATTCGGCGTTCTAAATTCTGCACAGCAGCGGTTTAATCCTCGTCGATAACGAACCCTGATTGGTCTGACAGGATAGAATGCAATCTGTTATTGCAGCCTATACGACTCAACTGCTCCAGATCCCTTATCCGATAACAAAATATTTAGATCTGTTCGTGGGCGTTTCTTTTGGTTGATAAATACACTCCTCGGCTGAATGGTGTTTGTTGGTATTGGCGGGCGAGGTCGCCCAATCTAGATTTGAACCCAGCTACAGCGTCATATGACGGCCTCCAGTGACTTCAACTGATCGAGTAGACTTTTAAAATGTCGGTACGTCAATCGTCTGATTTTTTTGTGGTAGAAAACTGAGCTTCAACCCGAACAGCAGCGTCCCCTTTTGTGTGCTGCCGAGAACACTGTTGGGAAATTCTTCACATATTTCTGTAAACTCTTCGCAAACTAGACATCTTTTATTTCGTTAGAAGCGACAGTGTTTTTCATGTTTCATGGTCGCATAGACAATGATCACCTTGCGAAACATGACACGACAAAACGAATTTAACTAGTCAGTGGCTGGCCACAGATGGGAGGGGGCAAACTGCCGGTAAATAATCTCCGAGCTTAGTGACAGCAACTGTGTTCCAGCAATCCGTCTCACGCCCTCAGGGATTGGCCGCAACTTGTTTTGTCGCAGTGACTCGGAATATCTTCTCGGAAACAGGTCACTTCCAGTGCGCTGTCTCAGCAACCACTGTCACTGCCGTGTTTGTTAGCTTGCATTTCAAACCGAGGATATTATTGAGTTTCTTCAAAACTGTTTGGGAAATACTGTTCCCCAACAATAAATTTGAAAAAGATCGGTTGTTGTAGGCAAGACGTCACACGCACTGAGATTTCGATGGCATCTCATTGGTTACTTTGAGAGATTGACACAACATTTACCATAACATTTACCTTCAGAGAGTGCCCTACCGACCTAAACTGAAACAAGTGCTTAACATTATGGAAACTGTCTCAACACATTGACGGAATCCAAAAACATGTGCTCAGAAACAACAGGTAATCAATCTTTTGCTAGGTCGGTAAGGATGCGACTGTTGCTCTCTGGTTTCATATTATTTCATAACTCAGCATTTAAAATGATTCATTATTCATAGAACTCAATGACTCTTGGACTCTCGTATTTTTCATCTATCTATTTTGCACTGCCATTCTAACAAATGTTAATCGGTATACGTTCTCTGAGCTCCTGTTCGGTTTGTACGGATTTTCGAAACACCTCTCGCTCTTTTCGTTTGATCTCTATAGATTTTCTAACCATAACTTACTCCTTCTGGACCCGCATTACCGTTTTGACTCGAAACAATCCTGTCACATTGCATCAAATTCATGTTTGAATACGCTTCAGTTGCACCCTTCTGATTCCACTTCGGTCACTTAACCGACTGTCTCCGATATGACTGGATAAAATGTGCGTGTTAATTTAGCAAAAGTAACTGAGTAGGTGCGGTCGAAATGTCATTTCATGAGATATCTTACGTAATATTGTTGGCCAACCTCAAGCTTACAAAGTTGCCCACCCGCATACGCGGATTGATGCTGAACTAATTACGTGGCCAGACGCACCTCCAAATGGGTCGCCGAAAACAGGTGAGCACAAACAGAGATGACACGTTTTGGTGAACGGTGGACGTCAGCGTTCTACTTCAGTCCCATACCCCCACATGCCTTTTCTGATAATAGTCTCACATTGTTCCAGTAACTAACCGAGGTATCTCATCGAAATCTATATGAATAATCACTTGTGCTGACGCTACGTTATTTGGTCTCATACAATCACACGAGCCTTCTGGCCACCTGTCCCTCATGAAACGTCCTCATCTCTTAAAGTTCTCCTATGAATAAAGAACAACAGAACTTCTGCGGAAGGATTTCAACCGAAGATGGAAGGGTGTAGACGGGCTGTTAACGAGGCGAACAAGTGAAAAGGACTTACATGAGATGCGTGAACATCTTCAAATTGACCGGCGCGCTAACGAACAATGTTGGCTCAGTAAAACAGCAACGCTGGTTTGAATTTCACTTAGACCAGGATTGGTGATCAGTCTGAACAGAAACCCAGGATGGTTATGGAGTACCCGTTTCAGAATGTGTAGCATAACAGACTTTTAAAGCTTCTACTATAATCTCTGCCTATTCATTAACGAACTCCTAATCCGATACTCGAAATTAAGGACCAGATATCTGGCACGTTTGTCATCTCATTTAGTCATGTTCTATCAAACATATATGTCGACGAAACGAACATATTATTAGAAGTAATCGAAACGTAGGACCACAAAATTAACTCACTAACACGTTTAGTATTATTCAACATAGCAGTATATATGGGGTATTCGTGAAACCGTAATGGTAAATCAGCTGTTTGGAACACAATTCTCACCGCTTAAACCCTCAAATTCCCTATTCTTGACCGAAAACATCACGAAAAATTAGTTTATTCGCGAACCCTATGATTGCTTTGCAAGTGTCTAAAAGAAATCCCTGCCTATTGCAACAACATCTACCACCTAATGCATGAAAACATACGTGACTGAATAGCGTATACATTTAGACACATGGTTAATAATTCCAAAAGCTATCGAGAATGGCACACGACAAAAATGGGTCCCGCATCAACAATCAATAATAATAATAATAATAATAATAATAATAATAATAATAATAAGTGAAGGTCATATTGATACAGCAGATGCGAACAAGGCATTAGAAGTTTTAAATAAAGGAGTGCAACGAACCGTCAATTGAGACTGAGTAGAAACAGAAAATGGTGTGTTGGATGATAGCTATGTACAATAACAGGCTGGAGTCACAAGGTTTATACAAAAAAATACTATAATCGTCTAGTGGACTGGGCTGGAGACCTTCGAGGAGGATGCCAACGTAGACAAGACACATCAAATTCCACATACTTTGGGGTCGCCCGACGAACACCGGTAATTGATTTTGCAAGTGCGGTACCACGTGTCTTTTTGGAATTCTCCGAGATTTGTTTCAAGTAGCTTTTCAGCTGGTCCTCACATATGTAAGCACAACGATCCGAACGCCAAAACTGAACACCTTGTTGGTAGCGTAATGTCCATAAGATATCGTCCACAGCGATGCACGTGGCCAGGCTGAATAAATAACACACGCAATACACAGTAGGCATATACAAACATTCGCATTGGTATGCGCACAAAATTGAGCACTGTGAATGTATAAATATATACGTGTACACAACACTAAGTAGTATAGTCAACCCAAAGCCCGTTATGGAGAATAGCAGCCGAATTCAGGTTTATGCAGATGAACATCATCCAGCTGAATGCTACGAGGGGATTGCAGATTGTGCATAGAAAAATGACTCTTCCCGAAGATTAACTATGAAGTAAGCTGGCATCGGCGACAAATAGGTAGACGGGAACAACCGGTTGATTTATGGTCCGCAGATCCATAGAATATTGCACAGACCAACTGACAGCGCTTGTGACATGTGGGGCTCAGATCCATCCTGATCTGAAGAGCACAACCAAATTGAATAGGTACCGGCAACCAGTGGATCATGGACATTACCTCGATAGAGGCTTTGGTGACCTTCAAAACACCCTCTTCTGGTTGGATGACCGACTGCACAGTTTTCGTATCCAACCGAGTCAACAGACATTGAAATGTCAGTACCACATTATGAGAATACACAGTGCGTAACAAAAAACCATCTGAAAGTGAAATACCACAGAAGAGAAGAAAACAATAAATTATCAAGCTTGTCACGCTTCGTCCATCTGAAGCAGTCTGTTGAACTGATACACCATCACCGAACTAGTGGCCTGATTAACATCAATGTTTACGTCCGCATAGTCAAAACCAATACAGTCGCTCTGTAACAGGGAACACAGACCGAAGTCACTAAGCTAGTACAGGAGAATGAAATGACTTGAACACACTAAAAGAAGAATCCTATTTTGAGCCCGAAGTACGAGTTCTGGAACAAGGTGACCGGCTACTCATAAATACTGAAAATTTCATCACATCCATCAATCAGGACTCACGGAGTTGTATCGGCAAACAGCGAAAGAATGAAGAATAACAGAAAAGGTTGTGTTCTCCATTGGGCATCGTTCACATTAGACCCCAGTTTTCGCATTTATATAGGCCTTCCAGTTGGCCCGTTTTGCTAGGAAATACCACTGGCTCCTAATTTCACGTCTGACAGAATACAAAAACTTGCCGGTCTTAGCTCAGATGTGAATTTCAAGTTCACTGATCACAGATCCACCAACTTCACGGCAACAATACCGAAACTATAGTACAATGAAAATTATGACTAATAACCAATGTTTCGCAAATGTGCGCAAACGGTCGACGCGTTCTGGATACAATTACGGTACTTGAAAACATTCAAGGAACAGACCAACCTAACATTAGTAGTATTGTTGCCTCAGTGAACCTAGACTGTTCGGTTCTTTGGAATCTTTCGAGGACAATTCAATGCTCGCTGACTTATCGACTTTTAATACGACCTGGATTGTATTGAAAACGAAACTCGGGTTGTCAATGCATAGCTTGGGTTCAAACCGTGAATTCAAGCTTCAGTTTTGTAAGAAGTCAATATCTTCTCAGCTGGTACCAAAATACGATGCTTACCCACAGTAACACACACATACCAATAAAGGGTGAGAAATAGATATCAAAGACGCTTATTGGTAGGGGGTTCGGTTAAACATCACTTACAACTGGACGCTGCTTTTGTATTCTCATAAATGTCTCAACTATTCCCATCCGGAAAGTCTATAAGGATGCAAAAGGTTGCTATCAGTTGTGGATGATGTTCAACTTACATCGAAGGTTATCATGTTCTAAAATCATGTTTCTTTTTTGTGCCACACTCTGTCCGTTTTGGTGTTTAAACTACGTGGATTTTTATTTCATACTTTAACACTTCAACCAACCACATGTAGCTGGTCACTCATGGGGGGCATACATTACGAAAAGTGAGAATAATAATGGAAAATAGCACAGTTATCGAATTATAGAAACTCAGTTAGGAAGATACAGTAATTCACGATTTGAACACCAAGTAATGTGATTTTCCATCACGTCAGACAGCGTTGCCGGCCGAAGGTACCTGCTTCCACTGGGACTCAAAACAAAAAACGGAGACCGTAGCGCTAAATCAAAGCTTTCATACCCCGAATTTTGGTCATACAATTCTCATCATCATCACCATCAGCGGCAGTACGCCACTACTAAACAGTAACACTGGCTATCAGATTGTCACACGAAGCCTAATCTGCTGGTCTCATTATCGCTAGGACGGTGCTCTCACTCCCAATCCGCCAGTGCATCCCATACATCATAGATCAAAAACAGACACTGTGAATATCCCCTGTGTGGGTAGATCGGGTTTCAAAATCGTGCAGGACTGCTCTACGATAGCATTATCCACTCAACGTTACAGAGGAAGACTGAAACTGTAACAGCTTTAGGGATAATGCACTTACCAACTGGAGTGAATTGACCTTCTGACTCGAATTCTGACTGGTCGCTTTCTGTTGTTTTGACCTTTGACCTGAAGTGCCATTGGTTGGTTTTTATTGCATATGAACTTTGACCTGAGACCCTAAACCAAAGTTCACGCCAAAACACTGATAATGTCATCTCATTTGGTGATGAAACGCTTGCAACCTAAATCCCAAGCTCGCTGAGCATCCAAAACCTAAAAGACGTTACGGTCGTCTCTAAGACTGGCTTGCGTTGTGTGAGTGTGTTCAGACTCGAGGTCTTAGTTGTATTCTTACTGCGTCAAAGTTACTTGGAATCATCATGCTTAGACTAAAATCAATACGCGAACAACACACTCGTGAAAAACGCGCTGGCTTCTGACTTATCTGTGTATGCGCTGGTCGTATCTGTCATTCTCTGGAATACCGTCAACAGAACAAAATCCAATCACTGTTGTTTTATTCAAATCGGTTGATAGAATTATACTTCAAAGCTTTGTAACATGAAAGGATACGCATTGCAGCTATTCTGGTGTCCTGGGCGCAGTCTGTTGTCACATCCTTGTCCTCAACTACGAGCAATACATCAACTGTCTCATCTCGGACCGGATTGGCCCTCATGGCTGTTTATCTTTGACCTGTAACATTTCAAGTAAGGTACGGAAGGGTTATCCAGCCTCTTTTTTTTATCTGATTTGTGCATTGGATGAGGTCTGAATTGGTACCCTGGTCGGCTGTGAATATGATTGTGGGAATGCTTCCAGTTACAAGGACCCAGTGAGTGCTTTCGACAAAGCCTAAGTAGCTAAACAAGACTAGAACCATAGAAGTCCAAAAAGAATGTATGAAGGTTAGCGTCTTTCTAGTGTTAACATGAACAAGTAGCCAAATGGACTGTTCCACATAACAAATGAACAGATAGATGAATTCACATAAAAACCAACGTCAATCACTGAGGGAACGAACTACGAGACAATGAAGTGAGCTCAGCACAACAATGCAGACTATTGGGCTGCTAAACGATCCTGTGAAAGAAACCTGTGGCCGACAGGTAACCGTGAAGAATACGGCTAGTGTTATAACGGCGATGAATAACAGGATCGAGCATGTATTGGACCGCATGCATTTTAAGGAATGGACTTTTGAGGACAAACAAGTCGTTTTGCTCCAATGCAGATGACGTCAGCCCATACAACTCACAAGTAATTGCTATATCACATGGAAAGTGACCGAACCAGCTTAATTTCACAGTGAAAGAATGACGAACAGCAAAACGACAAAATTCCCCAAATCCGTACCTCATTTGTTCGAGGCTGCAATCCGGGTGGTCTGCCAAGTATCCGAAGATGACGTCCTCCCAATAGCTCCTATAGCTCAAGCGACCCAAATCGGACAGCGGTTTCTCCGGAGTTCCCACAGTATGCTCGATTTTTGTTAATTCATAGCCTGCAATGGAAAAAGATTCAACTTCCGTTGTGACGAACGAGACAAGTCTTACGAGTCCGATGATGAGGTAATCAGGCATTAGTTCAACTTACTCAATGTTATCAGAAATCGTCCAATACCACGCTTTTGAAATGGTGGCAAGGTGAGGATGCAAGCAAGATTGTAGTTATCGGCAGACAGCTTCTCCTGCAAAGTAGATAGATACCCAACATATATATAAAGTACAGAGATAAGATCATCACCAATGGCTCGAAATACCGGCTGCTGAAAACTCTAGTGGAGTTTGAAAAAATCCAAATATAACTGGGACATCTGCTGATTCCCTCCTCCTTAAAACGACATCGTAGGCTGTTCAGCATGCTGTGAATACTACTGGTCATTAGAGACAAAAGGCTAGATTAGACGTAGCTGAAAACACCAACGATGGACAATTTCTGAATCCGCAGCGTTATCACGAAAAGATGAGGAAATCGGCTTGATCAAGTACGACATGCGTTTTAACAGTATACTTTGGGCGAAAAACGCACCCGAAGTTTTTCCAGTTGGAACCCGTATCGCCGTACTTCGGATGAAAAAAAAACAGGTTCTCCGGTTTCAAACTACCGAGAGCTTGCTGCCACGTGATAAACTATGTCGCACGTAAGATGAAACCCATAATGAGACCTAAATCCGGACAGAGATAGGTGCGACAAACGGACCTCGAACCTGCAAGTATGAAGGGCATCGTTACTACTGGATCAAATGAAGAAAGTGTGAAACGGAACGTTATGACGTTTCAGCAGTTTAAGCTCCAAAGCCACTCCGGTTTTCGATGGGGAATCGTTGTAAACGTCAAAACTATGCACACTAACTCTGCTGTCCACAGTTAAATGAGTTCAGACTAATTGAAAGGTGTCTCAAACTGCACAACCCACCTGTCTGAACTCTAGAACAAGCCGTAAGTTAGTGAATCAACTTTTTCACATCGTTTCAATTTGTGAACCATCAGACGCAGGAGAAAATTGCAGCTGATTAGTCCCTGCCAAGGACACCATCCATCCCTTTTTGGTCACCCGGTCAAGTATTCTTCACGGTCTTGGCAAGTTTGCGTTTCAGTTCACGACAGTCTTTGTCGTATTCGGAATCAAGTGTATCAGTCGACGTTTGTTCACATAGGCTGTCAAATCAATAAAAATCCACTTATGCTATATGTGTAGTGCTCCGTTGGAATATACCTGTTCGGCGGCCCGAGCCACAGTACCTTTTGGTCAAGCTCATGGCTGTTATGATGATGATGATGATGACCTGTTCGTAACAGGTTCGCGTAGCTGCCCGAAACTTCTGTCGATTGCTCAGTTTGGCCACTCCACTGTTATGACCTAAGTGGTTTGAGAGTAGGTGCACTTTGATAACCGCCTCCTATGGTCTTACTGATCAAACTACAAACAACTACTTTATAACTGTGAGATGACTATTGAACAAACAACAAAACAAATAGGCACGACCAGCGACATGATCTGAATCACGGTGACTGCTTCAAAGAGAACGACCATCTCTAACGGAGCGGCATCACAGGCGGCTGACTGTTGAACAGGGTGGTCACCACGTAACACATTGCCACCCCTCATGTTAAACTGTGTAACTGAACACGTCAAGTCCCTGAGACGCGCAGAATTGCAACAGCTGATCGCGACTGCATGTGAATCCTGTCTAGATATCGAACATACCTGGTCGCTTTTTTTCTGGAGCCAGACCAAAGAGCGGTACGCTCACATCGAAAGCAAGTAAAACGGTGTCGAAGTGTTTAGTTTGCCCCCAGAAGAGCAGAGTGTATTGTAGAAAGCGTCTTTGACAGCAACTGATCTAGCGTTTGTTGCATATACATAGATGTGATAAACAAGTATTTCAGGACCGCATCGATAGACTTTTACCGATGTACACAGCCAAACGGCACAAAAGCCATCGTTCACTGAGATCCAATCGAGAAAGCTTTATTCTGCCCTGAAACTCAGTGCGACCCCCACTTCCGGTTTTCCGACCAGATTCGCATTGAATATCACTAGAGACCCTGAAAACCAGTCGCCAATCTGTAGCATTGTTCAAAGGAGAATTCAAGTGAATGACAAAACTGGGATTGCAAATGTGGTTTTGAACATGGCACATATTCCGATTCACAGTGAAAAGTGTGCTTGTCAGAGCATCTAGCTGGCTAATTTGTCGAAAAATGCTAATGGTAAAAAGTTAATTTTTACCAGCCCAGAAATGAAGTAAAAATCAGAAGCAGAACGGGAAGCAAAAACGACCGTGCACTCAATGTATAGTTGAGAAAGCTGACAGTCATCAGTTTGTCACATGGAATCGAGTAAGTAAAACGCTTTGCAGGATGAAATCCGAGGACTTCACTCAAACGTGACCAGTAACTTAGTTAGGTTGTTCTCTCTGAAAATCACCTTGAATCACACAAGTACACATGTACACATGTACAACTTAGACAACAAAAAACTGCTCGGCATTGGCTCAGATTATACACCACCTCATTTTAGGTAAATTATTTTCTACTACTTCATAAACTATTTTATAGTCGGCCGGGTCATTTAGGTATAATTAGATCCGATCATAAAGCAACCAGTTCTAGTGTTGTTTTTCGGTATACGTATTTAAGTGGCAAACTAGGACTCGTATACGCTATCAATAAGTCCGAAGGTTTATGGTTAGATGAGCATGCACAATTTTACAGTACCTGAAATTCCACTCGGACTGCTAACGATGAGCAGAAGAACAAGCAAAAACTTCTCACGTGCCTGTGTACATGGAAAGCATTGAGCTTACTTTGGAAAAATAGCCAACCAAATGAGACCCTTCGCGATCCGTTTCGCATAGTACATAGAACATGAAAGGTGCGACATCGTAGTAGAGAGTCTTGTGATCTAGAAATAACTTGGCTAGAAGACACAAGTTTTGACAGTAAAGCTGTGTAAATAAAAGAAATGAAGAGTCAATGATGAAATAGTAAAAAAGGGCAAACTCAGAAAGTAAAGAAGCGTAACAACCGAGTGCATATTGATTGGCCGTTCAAGAGACATTGATGTCGACGTAAATCAAACAAACTGTGTAAGACTAATGAACTTGGCAGGTGTTTAATGACAAGTCGGTTTACATATAAACTCGACGCAAAAGACCGTGTGACCCACCATAATAATACCGAGTGATAATTCGCATGGCACGTGAGTCATTAACTGTATATACGTCCAGTTATCTAAAATTACTAGTCATACAATTAAATGGAAGTTGAGAAAACGATGATATACTGAAAACAAAACCATTGTAATTCAGTCCCGAAAAACGTACAAAAAAGGCATCAAACGTAGTTGCAATATCAATGGACTACTGTCATACGAAACATCTACCTCGGGTCAAACTGAGACACAATGAGACATGCCAACAATAGGGAAGGAGAACATCAAACAGAAAATCTCAAATTCAAACCACAACCGTCTCAAAGTTGCATCTCTTAAAAACCGAAAACAACTGGAGGTATTTAAAAACAGTAATACAAGAAGCAACTAATTACGAAAACTATAAATGACAGATGGATATAGGCAACGCCTATTGCTCACAGTTGTACCATGATACTTTCAGTGTCACCAAGATGAAGAACGATGTTCAGTAAAACAAAAACAATAAACCGGATTGAAGTTGGAAAGAAAAGAGAGCTAGTAGCTTCTTTCAGTCTATGAGCAATATCAACTAAAATGGTCGCCTGGACAACAAACGTGTATGAAGTTACAATTTAAATCACTACCTGCAACAAAAAGAAAACATTACTATGACTGAAGAAGTCATTATTACCTAATGCTATCTGAACCTAAAGAACTAAGTCTTTTTTCATAACGGGGGAACATTAATTGTACACAAAACGGAAGGAACAGAGTGATAAATTCCGCCAATTTTTCGAAAAACCGACCCAATGAGCATGACAAAAACTGCTGACGAAGTAATCCAAAAGCAGCACATATATATTTATACACGCAGGTACCTTTTGCTCATTGCCATCCAATTCGAACACGACCAAATCGCCTTTCCGATAGATCTGTTTTCCAGGTGGTTGCCTTTGTTTGCACATTTCAGTCACATGTTTTACCCACGTTTGCGCATACTTCATATATTTCAAACAGTACTCACATATCCACAGCTTGTTCAATCTTCGATATTCTTCCGGATATGGAGAGAAATACCAAGTGTCGATCTCATACTTGCCAAATTGGATATGATCGACAAATTTGACCCGAGTGAACTAGGCAGGGGAAAAAGTGAACAGCTGATAAAGAAAACAAGAGATGTTAACTGTGCATCATCATCATCACCATCATCATAGACAGCAATACATCAGTGATTCACACTGATGCTTAACTGCCACACAACCATGAAGAAGAGGAACAAACAAACCCTGTTTAGGAAGAGAGAAGAAAAAAGAGGGAGGGGAGGGGACCTAACCACTAAAAAAGAGCTACGTCTACATTCAAACGTACAACATCAAGGCGCCTACACCTTGCAAACAAACAACCGAGCTGTAAGTGAGAGTGAGGCGTCATCAGCAAGA
>JTDE01007476.1:12354-32376 GCA_014338405.1 Paragonimus skrjabini miyazakii | reverse complement strand
TCTACGTGCAAAAGATCGTAGAAAGGTCGACTGAGATAGCGGACAAATTTGCTCCTGAGAGTCAGTCCAAAGAAGCCGTGGATGCCATTTCCTGAACAACTAGAGCGGTACGTTCATAATTTTTGCTATCTGACGTTGAGTAAAACGCTGACTGAAATTTTGTCACTCGATCCAAAATTCTGTTATCCTGGTAGTAAATGTAGGCAACTTGAACGTGAAGTTAAGTGTGAAAACTTTAACAATCAATTACAGGAGTTATGTCCGTCTTCCGAATTGAATTCTGAACGGTCCAAATGCACTCTAGTCAATGCCTGCTACAAATACCTGGGCCGTCGAACCTCAACTTATGGATTACTCACAAGGTCCCGTTTAGAGGTAATTACTACACTGAAAAACGATAAGTCGGTTATGATATCAAGACTAGATACGGCAGTCGGAATTGTTCTGTTGAATACACTTAAAAAATGATTAGTATTTTGACTGATGACACAAAATTTTAGAAAGAGAATTCCGGGAAAGATAAGACTGTCAATCGTGAATGGGTTCTCGAGGATTCTACGACGGTTGAAACAGACTGACACCCTCAGTGCACATGTATTCGAGCCAATCCGTCCAGCAGGATCCCGCATTCCGCGACTGTACGGACTGCCGAACATAACCAAAGACGGAGTACCGCTTAGACCGATAATTGCTAAGTGTAATTCGCCCTATCATGCTCTTGCGCAATGGCTTGTGGAGGTCCCGGAACCGGTCAAGTTAGAAGTTACGAGATACAAGTTTAGAGACACATTCAAATTCGTGGATTCTGTTTCTAAACTCAATGTAACAAACACGAAAATGCTATCCTTAGATGTTTCGTCCATATTTACCAATGTTCATCTGGTCGAAAAAATTCAATTTTTGTGTGATTATATCAAAAGTCGCCGGATTAACGTCGGCCTACCTGTGTCTGAGCTGAAGGAGTTTTTAATGTTATGTACTAGTAACATTCGGTTCCAATTCGCCAGACTGATGGCGTTGCTATAGGCTCACAGTGAGGCCCGGTACAGGCGAAAATTTTTATGAGCATGCTCGAGAGTAACGAGCTGGACGAAATGATTAGAACAGCCATTTACTATCGGCGATATGTGTATGATGTTTTTTTCGTAGTGAATAAGACGGAAGCTTTACAGAGGTTTTTGACCGTTTTCACCAAGGCACCTAAGAACATCGTGTTCACGTTGGAACAAGAAACTGATGACCGCATGCCATTTATAGACGTAGCACTAACACGCAGACCAGATGGATCATTACAGCGAAGTGTATATAGAAAGAAAAACCTGGAGTTGGCGATATCTACACTCCCACAGCTACGTACCGATTGGTCTGAAACGGGGTCTTGTATGCTGCTTGGTGAATAGAGCAAAAAGAAACTGTATGGAAGATACGATAGAATCGGAGTTAAGTACGCTGCAGGATATCCTTTCTGGTATCGCCTATCCTGAGAAATTTGTTACCAGAAACATGCAAGAGAGACCTATGCGAGCTTCAGTAGATACAGCTGATAAGAAAAAGGTCTGCGTTACTTTGCCGTTCAAAAGGGACGCGGCAGCCGAGCTGATAACGCGCCAACTAACTGACGCGATCGCTAGTACCTATTACGCTGCAAGTCCTATTGTAACGTTCCACTCACAACGGATGGTGCCACTTAATCTGAAAGATAATATGCCTAACAATGTCGCCTCATTCTTGATCTATTCATTTGCCTGTTCATGTGGTTCAGCATATATTGTTCGCACCACTAGGCGTTTATCAGAAAGAATTCGTGAACACTGCCCGGCGTGGCTTCGCTCCGGAACAACAAAGAACATTAACTCATCCATTCTGGCCCACCTAGTTAACTGTGATCGACACACAGGCACAGATAAGGCATTTCGCATCGTCTACCGTGCCCCGGCCGCCGCGTCACGAAAGATCAAGTGGCGCATCCTGTCTATAGCCGAGGCGGTCGCAATCTGATTACGTCAACCGGATTTGTGTGTTCGATAACAGTTCGTTCACACCCTGGGATTACCTTGGCCAAACACCTGCGGTTAACCCACGCGACAGTTTGATCCCGTCCCTCCCAACTCCCCCAATTAACACTGACTTCCTAAAAAAGCCTCCCTCCCTTGTGATTATAACCACAACGAAGTCGTGTTTGTGTTTTACCCAATCAGTTTACCTTCGTACTATTTTTGATCAATAATTTCTCTTACTGTTTCTTTCGAAGACGGTTCTGTTCGCTGAAACCAAAACTGTTCTTAATGCGTGTCGTTCGTTGAATTTCAGCTATTCATTCAGTCACCACTTGGCTGAAAGTAACACAGCGCCAGCGATCTCAGCCAAATATCATACCTATGTGAAATACAAAGTCAATGTGTCAGATGAGAACGAAGTCTTATTTCCAACGGACTAAATACTGTACTGTTTATTCATGAGTAATCTTCTGATACTATGTACAGTCTCACTTCGGAATAGATTGTCACAGTATTGAGTATGCGCCGGGAAAGTTCCCATCTACGTTTCGCTATTAACATATTGAACTTCTTATTCCATTTGGTTATCAGTCAAACAAGCATTAGGTAAAATCAGCTTACATGAGCATGTTTGAATTGCAGTTTACAAAACCTGGAAAATCAGTAGTGATACTTCCGAGAAAAAAATTACTTCTTCTTCTTCTTCGGACTTATGCTTCTTTTCCTTGTTGCACTGAATGGTCTGCACCTGACTCCATTGGAAATAACCCAGTTCACAACCTCACTTTATCTGTTAGATGGGAAGGATTTCAGCCCAGTATCACACTTCATGATTTCAGCTGCTCAATATCACCTGACGTACAAACACGTGATCAATGTAGAACGGGTAGGGCAACAGCTGACGTTGAATGTGTGGTCAATCAATAACCGATGCACAACAGTTAGTGTGATTTGCTGTCACTTGACACAAGAATCAAACAGTTGAAAATTAGAGAACGTTATCACTGAACGAGATAGCGACAAAAAAGATCAAAATTAGTTAACTCGGAATGGTCAGTTATACCTGTTTTGCGTTTGAATTAATGAGAATTGTTTTTACAATCTGCGATTTATTTGCCTTGGCTCAAATTTGTGTAGGTAATGGATAAAAACCAACTTCGTTAAGTTTAAAGTTTGAATCCCTTCTGCATATTTTTGTTACGAGGTTTTCGTGTCCACTGGGCTCCGGGGTGTTAGTGATATAGAAAGCTGCACGCGCGACGCAAGCTCGTCCTGGAAGTTAGCACAGTGTATTTTGCAGTTAGCTGGTGACGTGATGTGATGACCGCATGGGGGAGCAGGCCAGCAGGTCGAATGGGCACTCAACAAACCCATAATAAGCGTTCCTTTGTCTGCATATTTGTAGTCAGATGACAGTAAATGCAACAGCTAAATGGCCTTGCATGCGTTACTCCCTACTGTAATCAGCCATTCTGTTCAGGACGTATGTGAAACCGTTTTTGTACAAAGAAAGCTGTTGTGTAGATATCGTCTACATCAGAACGTGATTTTTTGGTGTACGAGGATCACGTCTCCATCAGTACGGAACCTGACAGTGGGTTGGTAGAAACGAGTGAAAATTATCCTTCGTAAGTCCTAGGAACAGCCTGGCAATAGCTTGCCTGAGGAGGAATATGGATGTAGAGAAGTAGTAATATTAAATGGTCCCCTTGTCTTAGGCAAGGGACCACTCGGCATGGTTGCAAAGGTGACAAGAGTAAACCCATGGCTAACGAGGTTAGGGGTCGCCGAGACTTAAAATTTTCCGTTGGACAGTTTATCCCAGACACCCTACAGAAAAATCACCCTGGTCTGTAGTCATGTGGATGGAAGAGGTCTTCTTGGATAGCGATGGAGGATAAACGGTCACAGCCCTTCATTCGCACACTTTTGGGTTTTTCTTCATGTAGGTGCTTTTTGAATGCTTGTGAAATCAATAGTATCTATTCAGAAGAGGGAAGCCAGGGGAGGAATGCTTTACGCAATGCGTATAAGAAACTTCCGCAGTATTTGCTGCACTATCCTATCTCATTATTACGAAACCATGTCAGTTCGGTAAAAGAAGGATAATTTTTTACGACTGGTTTAGTGCAAATTAATTTGGTGAATCGTTTTAGTTTGTCACAACCTTGAGTCAAACGCTGTCGATGAGTAACTCAAACGTGGAGAAGAAAATTTACCCTAGGCACCTTGGCTTTCATAATCATCATGAGGAAGACTGAAATGAAGAAGTATAATACTGTAATCCATTAGTATAACCGCCCGTGGACGGAAATTAGACATGGTTTAAGTTGCTGTTGGTGTGTGTAGCTGTATTCCAACAATTAGGCTCCTTGAATTTAGTATTTTCGTACTTATAGGTTGAATATGTGTTATAAAAACGCGCCTTGTCATTAGTCAGCTTGAAAGGTTTTCAGAGAGGCTAAGAGCATTCAGTGTACATTCAGTGTACACTAGTCAGATTTCTAAATTAGCGGTCACCGTTTCTCAGTCACATTAGTACTGGTCCGTGTCACATCAACAGTGAACCCGGAGCTGTCTGTCCATATGTATTGTTCGTGACTCACTCGAGAGATACGGTTGCCTGACCAAAGACGTACCGAATATGGAAGGGTAATCATGCCTTCGAAACTCATAGACAAGTTACGGCAGCTGAAGCAATGGAGGTTTTTGACTGGTTCGTATACCAAAAGTGCTTCATCAGTATCGGTAGGTTAATATTTTCGGAGTGGTGAAAATTTTGATTGATTGAGATAACCAGTAACGATGGTGCGTAGTTTCTAGGCCTTATGAGTGTTTATGGGGTCGTCGTGAGAGCAAAATGATTCCTCACTTGTGCAACACGGCTGCTCGAGAGGGAGGGTACAAGCCATCTCTATATGTTGGGCCACATATGTTTACATCCAGTTAAACGTGCTTGGTAAACAATGATGAGTCCAAAAACCGGGGACTTAGTAGCAGAGGTAGGATTAGTGTAGTAATCCAAAGCTTTGATAGGGGTGGATTAGAAACTTGGGTAATTTACTGGAAATACCAAGGGAACATCTACTACGCTGAACCTATCTCGTTTAAGCTATAGCTGATCAATTTAAAATGCGAAATGCACAAAATGTTACCCGAAATAGTAACACAGAGTTATCAACATTATTATCCTTATTCTCATGTCAACGGCAACGACGAAGACCACAACCAACATTCTCGTCATCGGCAGCAGTAGCACAAGCAACAACAGCAATGCCTCGATGACCTGTGCAAATGTCTATCAGCATGGAATTTTCCCCATTTCGGCTTGTAACCCACTTACTCCATAACAAAATGTGCTCAGGTTGATGCTGGTTTTCTGAGTTTGGACAAAGTAAAATCACGTATTGAATCCAGTTCTTATATTTCTCTCATCTTTGAACGAGGGTTAATAATTTATGCAATCTGTATGGGAGCTGCGCATTAACATCGCCGATAGAATTATTTAGAAATACAAATCAGAGGATAAAAACTGTGAAGTAGTAGCACTTCTTTCACTTTCATCAGCCACCAATGTGCATTCTGTAATGTGCACCAAACTGAACGAATCATATTAAGCCAGAACAACAAACAGAACTAAGGTAAGAAATCATTTAATCAAGGTCAGTCAAAGCTGAGACAACTTCAACATTACATTAAACTGACTTAATGATGACATTGAATTGACAGGCCTTGTCCAAGAAATTCCAAGGAACACCTACAATATGTATTAGTATGCTCTTCTCTTGTTAAGCCAGAATTGCAGTATATTGGCGTTCAGACCTTTTATTTCATAACCAAAGCAACAAATTGTATGCAACTTCATATAGCAGTTTAAAAGGGGGTAAAAACATTTGGATTACACGAAACTGTCGCTCCCATCTACCTATGACAATTTCTTCAGTAGATGTTTAGCTTCCGCTTGAGCCTATAAAAAAAATACAATCGAATTGAATGGCCTTCGATCTATCTCGACATGCTTACCTCAATCGCATCATTCCCGGTAGCCTTGAACTCCATCACAGCTTGACAGAATACACGAGCTTGATCTTTATTTTTGAGCCGATGATGACATTTGGCCAGAGTTAACAGATTACCCACAAGTTTCTTTGGCGCCACTAAATTGATTCACAGTGTGTGTCGACAAGAGAAATAAAATTAAAACTCACATTCTTCACATCTGTTCAAATATGTCAATGCCTGCGATCAGTGAATATTTAAAGTCAATTTATGCTTGCCTCTTCGTAGGTGGATGTGGGAGGTTTTGTGAAAAATGTTTTCGCCAATGACCGTTTTATATCTGGCAGATCACTCACCTCATAACACCTGTAAGCGATTATGGATGTTATGTTCATTATCCTGACTTGACCTACCAGATTCCCAAACAGTTGTTGGCTAAGTAGTTCTTTGGATCGACTTGTAACGCTTTCTAATTTTCAGAAAGAAAATAGTCCGTTATCTGTGACCACACTCACCTGCCATAAATCGTGAATTTTAAATGCATTCTTAATCCGCTCATTCACACCCTCCAACTTGGACAGTCGATCAACCAGAATTCCATTCCACTGGGAAGATTAAAAATACTTAGGATGGGAAAAGAATATTGAGATACTCACCGTTAAACAGTTGGCGTTGTTTCCATCTGCGTCCAAACCGACTTTAACACGTTCCATTGCTGCAGTTAACTGTGCTCGCATCGCGTGTTTGTCCGGCTTCGCGGAAATACTGTGTACTGAAAACAAAATATGTTCCAAATATTTACACACACCCACGTTGCAAGAACATGACCCGTGCTTGTCGCCAACAAACTTCTGGATTATCCTTATTGTGTAAGTTTCCGAGAAAAATGACACATTCACTATACTTATCCTCTTCCATTAGTTTATCCGCTTGATTCAGCTCTAACTCCATAGTCGCTGAGTCTTCCTTTAGACGTTAAAGTGTGTCATATAACCATGCTGCTTACAGCTATTATGGTAGGCGCTGTGCACTGGATTCCCAATCGTACTTAAGTGTTGATAGATTGACCAATCGGTTTCAGAGAGTAAACAAGTCAGCCCGTGAAACAGTATGGCACGTGATTAGACTAATCTACCACGTGCAAGCCGGTTTCACTGGTATCTCAATCGTAATAGTTTTGTGTGCACCCCTGGTGAGATATCCAAAGTGCACACGGTTACAAAGCGTATATACGGGAGTTAGAAAGTGTCTTAGAAGTATACGTTGGAGACACCATAAACTACCTCAAAGAGGGACAAAATCATCAGTATGCTACCGACAGTAAACCCGGTGAAGAGAAATCATGTTGACTTTCAAATCGAAGGTCAGAATGGAAATTTCGACATCCCAAATATCCAGTCGAGAACATTTTCATTCAACACGGATGTACAACCACAAAAGTAGACAGTTCTTCCACGAATAGCACACAGTTTTCTAGCATAAAAAACTGTCAAAATAAACCACGGTCTACTATTCAATTTGCAACAAAACTGTTGCACGAAATCGTATTTGCAAATGACGGTTTACGATTTTGATGCTTGAAAGAAATAGAAGTGGATTTACTTAAGTTAAATAAGTGAGTTCGAAAATGATCATCGTGGCAAATTGGTCGCAATCTTCACTATACCTGTGGTGGATAGGAAACACCAGTGTATTGAAAAATGTATTGTTTATATAATCAAGACTGCAAGATCTTTTCTGAAAAGTAGGGGAGACTTTTTGGCTGGTATAAGTCAAACATTGTTCACAATTTCTTGCAGCTTCTGTTGGCTTTCCAGTCGACTTTTTACGAAAATGAGAGTGCCCGAGTTTCGTTTTTGTTGGCACCACCTAATAGTGTATGAGGTTACCACGGCCGGAATGCACATATTACAGAAAAACAGTACATCCAATATGACAAAGCATTTGCAGTAATAAGGAGATGAATTAAGAGATGAGATTCTGAGAAGGCATAAAAGTGGCCTTTTGTCCTTCTACCAAAAACGCTTGCCACATAAAAGGAGGTAGCTTAACGCCCGGATTTTCGACCAAAGGTGACCATGAGATTCATTCATGGTCAACGGAAAATAAGCCGCAGTCGGCAGAACATGTTACAGCGTTGAAACCCAGTTGATCACATTTACCGCTATCGAGGACGTGGGGACGAAAACCAGACCTGTTGGCCAGTTCTGCAGACTGAAGAGAAGCCTTTACTGGGCTGCAAACTGCCAGCTACCACATCATAAACATAGTTGAAAAGAAATCATATAGACTGACTGAATAAGTCGTTGAGATTGCGGAACCCGTGAGTTTAGTTACACAGTAAAACATGCCCATTCAAGCGGGCAAACCACATTTTACGGGTGAAGTAGGTTTGACAAAATGGAAGTACGAAATGTTCAGCGTCATTATCCAGGAGGTTTTTTCAGACAAAAATTATTTCAACGATATTGAATGCTTAACTGTATAGCCTAAAATTTTTGATCACGCATCTCGAAATTAGGTCAGCAGGAACGACCAGCGACAAGCAAAATAAAATTGCCCTTGCTCTCAGCGCCTAGTTTTGCAGGCTCGGTATAAACGGCCTTGAAAACTTGGTAATTAGCACGCTTGCGTCTGCTCTGTTAACTAAGTATTCTATGCGCTTATGTGGTCGACAGATCCAGCTGCATCCTTTACGATCCAGTGGAGTGTTATCAGTTCAAGTGAATCTGTTAGTAGAACACGCGAATTTTACATCACTGTAGGTGTAGCTAACTGTCAGGGCAAGCTCGTGTACTTAGTCACATCACTTGTTAGTTCATTACAAAGTTGAGAGACGTGCAAATTAACTCCATTAGGCGTCTGCAATTATGGACACGCGTGTACGACCGCGTCGGTTACCGTCACGACAATTATTGACGGGACTTTGCCTGGACACAAACCTAGCCGCGGTTGCAACGGTGCGTGTTGGACGATTAGTTACCAGCCCAGCCAGTCGTCAGGTTTCAAGCGTGTGCTTACCCTGACTAGTGAAATAAAGCATGCGACTGAGTCAAATGAATGTTTAGTATTACGATATGCACTGGCAGACCAACATTTCAGCTAGGTCAGCCAACCTCAAAAATGTGAGGGGAATTGTAATAACCGGTTTTAACTCATCAGTGAAAATTGAAATAGCCATCGGTTACTGAAGTACCAGTCATGTTACAGCGAAAAGTCCAGCTAACGTTGGACGAACGAGTAAAAACTGGAAGACAACTGGCGAGAGTGTACGAATGAACCTATGAATACGTTCATTTAAAATCGATATCATTTATTAGCTCTAGTATATAGAAATCCATACACTTGCAACAGTACATGAAAACCCGGACCACATAAGTTGTTTTTTCATCTGTGGCGGATGATAGCAGCTTTAGTATGGCAACGATATGCCATGTATTTTTGCTGGAATTGACAGTATTGTGAGTGTTCGTGGTTGAATCGTGTAGTTATTTGGCGGAGATGTCTGTGAAGTGAGTGCACTTAATGACGCGGGGCAGTGAAAGCCGTAAGAATGCTGTCTTGCTGATGACGCCTTATTTTCACTTACAGCTCGGTCGTTTGTTTGCAAAGTGTAGGCACCTTGAGGTTGTATGTTTGAATATAGACGTAGCTATTTCTAGTAGTTAGATCCTTTTCCCTTCTTTTCTTCTTCTCTCTCTCCTTATATAGAGCATTTTTCTTTTGTGGTTGTGTGACAGTTAAGCATCAGTGTGAACCACTGATATATTGTTGACTATGATGACGATTATGCCTTTTACTGCTTAATCATAAGCTTCACGACACCTGCAGAAGAATATTGTAGTAGCACCAGTATTCGCATAACTGAATTGTCAGCAGACCCCAACTGCGAGTTAAATAGTGAAATCATTGAGAATGACCCTCAACCTTTACCTAATAACTTCTCAACCACCTCAGTGCAGCCCAGATGCATGTAAACAATGTTGAATTTGTTTTAGTTTTTCGTATTGTTCAGCGTATGATGAGCAATAAGAGAAATCCTTAGGAAGGTATAATTCATGAAAATTGTTAGAATAAGGAACTACACATATTCAACATAGGCTGCCGCTGGAAAAGACACTTTCTTCTCTCGATTCCCTCGTTTGCTGAGAAAGTTAGATTCTACCATTTTTCAAAATTGAACACCACCCACACTCGATCATGGCGTTCGCATTCAGATAAGCCTTTCGGCTAGCCCACTTCGAAAGGAAGCACTAGACTCGAGTTTCGCTCTTATTAGAGCTCATCAGTAGTGCATGTCCGTGACCGGATCGGAGTTTGCACTCTGACCCTCGTGCTTATGAGACTAGCGTGTTAACCACCACGCCAGCAACCTCACAATAGGCATGACCAAATAATCAAATCCAAACGCTCAACCACAACCTTGTATGAATAGTGTTCAGCTTGCCCGATCATTTCGAAAGGAGAATGAACAGAATCACTCTGTTCTATCCAATCGATAACCCCGTGATCAGGACTTCTCAGTTAGGTTGAAGTTACTGTCTTCATTGAACCAACCATTTTTGACAATTTGGATGCCCGCCTATTTTTACATTTTTAAGTTCGGTGCTTACACTTGACTGGTCGGTTGGGTGGCCCAAGTGCAAAGCCACCAAAAGCTTGTAAATATAGAGCTTGTACACCGATGTTTCGTCTCCTGGTTGGACAGTAAATAAAACTCGTTTGGGGGCTGACTATTTTTCTTGCTATTATTTTTCTTATTTTTTCCGGGAGGGAGAATCTGTAAGTTGCGAGAGTTGTATTTCGTTACTTGTACTCTTGAGTTCACGGCCTTTTGTGATATTTCATCAGAGCAGAAAGAAGATATTTTGTAATGTATTAACATTTCGTTTAGGTCAGTTATAAACACCATATAGATTAGGGCAAACAGGTACTAGACATCTACAAACACACTAAATATTACGTAGTTACGACCATGACAACCCGATAAGTCACCTCAACCACTTTTGTGCACATAACATCACCTGATAAGTTTGGATAAACAGTAACTTTGGGTTTCGATTACGCAGCAGTGTCTTGAATGGGGTTACTGGGTCAGTTGGTGATCTGTTTTCGTGACGTGGTTAGCAGTCGTTAACGCTGGATTTCGAGCAGTCAGTTCATCAAGTTGAGGTTGTTACGTCGTCATTCGTTTCAACCATTTGGGGATGTGTTCGGCCACCTGTTGTGATAGTTGTCGATTTGTTCTGCCTATATAAATGTCAGCGCAACTGAAACTGCACTGATACAAAACGTGGGAGATAGAAGAGTTTGACGAACTACCTTCACGATTACAGCGAATTGGTCCTCTGGTGATTTGAACTAAGAGCAACTGCACATCCGCATACGTTCCACCCAGAGCAGACTTTAGTTTGTGCACAGTATTATTGACTAGATGGTCACCTCTGAATAACAAAGATAACAAAATATTCTTTTTTAAGCCATAAGGTTCAATGCTCTTATTTACCGTATTATGTGCCTAGATGGATTTCACAGGATATCCACTTGGTAATAAATTTTGTCACAGAAACTCCTATCCTGTCTGCAAGTAAACGAAGTATTAACATATCGCAAAATATGTCTTATTTTTACTTCGAATAAATAATTGGAGGGAACTTGATGTTTTTAATTTCCGAAACGAATATTCCCTAGTGTGATATAGCGCGTTCTTTCCGCAATCGTGATACTGTTCGTGGTCCTCTGTGTTAGTTCTTGTCTTTTTCTCCCAGGAATAGTAAAATCTGCATAACGCATGGTGACGCATAAGCCGATGAATTGTCTACAGGATCATATGCGCGTATTCACGTAGCTGTACTACACACTCAGAGCTTGAAAAATAATGCAGCAAGGGGTCAACTACGTGAGTGTAGGCCCCCAGACCCATTTTGGAACACACCATTCCCCCATGTGCTTCCTTCGGAAAATGTCAGCCAAACGGACAAACCCAAACAGAAAGGTCCAGGTCGTTTAAATAGAAACCGCCGTTGTGTAACATCCCGGTTCATAAACGTGGGCGCATGAGTGATTTGGAACGTGGGAACTGAACCATAAAGATCTTGCTTCGTTGAACGACTTTTCGCTACAGAATGTCTACCCCGGTAAATTGCTATACACCTGGACGGTTTTACCAGTGTAGTAAATTTCTTTGTCCTCATATTTGTTCAATATTTCAGGCAAGTACAACTATCTCCGCCGTTGTTTTCATTACAAGTCTGCGGAAGCAGAATTAAAACTAGATCAAACATACTTACCTTACATGAACGTGGGTCATATCTACCTCACTGTGACCTGAGTCAAACAGTCGAAGCTTTGAATCATTTAACTTGCAACAGCTGAAGAAATATAAGTTGTTTTACGATATAGATCGCCTTCCGCAATAAGGATTTTATCATGTATTTTGCGTATAAACCGAAACCATTGAACTGTATATCCGCTGCTTCTTCCAAACCTAATATCTACCTTTATTTGTCTGATCGATACAACATGCATACTTCGCCTTTACTTTTGATGAAGACAAACAAAATACTTTTTTTAATCGAAATATACCTATTTTCTACGCTCTCACTCAGATGGTGAAATATTACTCGTTCGGGAAAATTGGTCAGACAATCAGACTCGTCGCGAAAGCCAAAAATAGTTACCAATGGAATTACAGTGTAGGTGGAGGTCCGGTCTATTCACTGTGACGCAGCGAGCAATTTCATTTTATGCTTGATAGTCTTCTGGACAAAAGAGTTTAAAAGCCAAAGAATGGTGACCTACACTTTTCGTATTGCTCCATCAGAATTAAAAGTACAAGAACATAGCCTGGGTTTTCAGTTAGACAAATAAGGAAGTAGGATGAATAATCAAGTAGTGGGATAAGAAACGTCAAGGAATTCCATGCTTTATGGATAAACGCCTTCTTCCCAAGGTTGATCATTTTGTCCAATCAGTATGAACAGAAACTCTAATAACAGTGTAGCGGCAACTTTCAGTACATTTTTACTTCCCCGACATATATTCCATCACGCTCGTGAATGGTTCAGTGAACTCAACTACTAATTTCAGTAACTGTCATTAGTTCCTCTGGTTTTAGAACATGTGTGGTCACTATGAATCATATGTACAAATAATCTGTATTTTCCTTCCAGTTACAAGCGTTTTCGAACGTGACCGTTGCGCTTATCCTTTGGTTTGACTTGGGATTCCTTAGCGGGAACAGTAGCATTTTTATTCGGCACTAAGCCATTTGCTTTGTTTATCTCAAGAAGAAAAATTCGAGCCGTTTCTACCAATGCTTGTCCCGTTGTATATCCAGTGTGCTAATTCGAGCGTTTGCAGCATAGAATGGCACAAAGTTTAGGGCAGGGTCATATTCACGAACATCTGTTCCTGAAACCACAAGGCTGGCTTCGAATGAAGCCGTTCAATCGGTCTATTTCGGCCTCCTCATCAAATCGCAAAATTCTTAGATAAGAGTGACGCAATTTGAGTTTCAAACCGCTACCTGAGGCGACAGCACGATCAGAGGTTAGAGCATGTCTAGCAAATGCGGACATTGATTGTTTGGAAGTTTCAGTGACATAGTTGTCCTCAGTAAATACGGACTTCTGCACCTATATAAGGCAAACGTTTCTTTACTCTGGAGATTAGTCGTCTTTCGGTGCTGCCTATGTAACTTTTGCCACAGTTACATACATATTGGTAGACAAAGTCTGAGTTGGCACTGACATGTTAATTTCCATAAATTGAAGGTACAGGGGGTTCATCGGCTCGAGCGAGTAAACAGTGTTCGGTTGTGTCAAGTGTTCGTTTGATCGGAGATATGTTCCGAGAATCAGGTGCTCAGTACACCTTCTACTGGATAGGCTACCCGACATGGTGCTCAGGGAGCATGATGTCTGTTTCGCAGTCGCTGATCGTATCAATGCTTTGATGCTAGACGAACCGCACGACATCAGCCTGTGATTCGGTCGAGGTAAGTGTGCCACACTTGTTAGTGTTTATGGTCTAAGTATACGTCACACTGACCAGTTCTATAATCAGCCGTCTGCTACAATATGATTGGCACCAGTGAGTGACTGACAGTTTGTTCCGGGTGACTTGAACGCTCGAGTCGGACGCGACTCGGTAACCTAGCCCGGAGTACTCAGACCCCACGGCATTGATTCAGTTGACGAAAACGGTGGTCTTCTACTCCATCTGTGGGCTACTCACGAACTAACTATCACAAATACTCGATTCCAACTGGATGCGAGCGACATCATGACGTGGACTCACGCACAAAGCGGTCACCATCATTTGTGTGACGTGATTGTGGGGCAGCGCAACATTGTGAAGTGCATATCGTACAAGTGATATGTGAGGCTAACTATAGCACAGATCATAGAATGGTCAGGACCAAAGTGTTTATCCATGTTTGCTAGTCTGTTTATTGTAGATCATCTGGACAACGACAGAAATTGGATGCCAAACGACTGGATAAGTGTGAGACGAGGACGGCTTTGCAACGTGAAGTTACCGTTCGTCTGAAAGACGCTCCTGTATCCAATACCCTTAAGAAAATGTGGCAGCGCCTCAGGGAACAGAACACGGTAGCAGCCACCGAGACCACCGGTAGTAAACACCAGAAACGGTCGAACTGTTGCGATGACAACAACGCGGCTATCTCCAGCTTGGTACGAGAGAAGAATGCAGCCTTTGCCACTTCCACAACGGAGCCGGATAGGGAATCGAACACATCCTGGTGTATTTCCTGTCAACTCGCCAAACGTGTTCACGGAATCAAGGAAGACTGATGGATGAAGCAAGGTGAGTGGATGAACGGCTACGCCGATCGCCGTAAACTAAAGCAGTTCTACGATTCGCTTAAGGCGATTTTCGGTCCATCCGTCCAATTTATCAATGCACTGTTTTACGTAGACATCGGCTCTTCATGCACCCATACAAGGGAGATCATGAGGATCTGGGGCAAACACTTCGACGGTCCACTAAATCATTCCGCTACCACTGATCGATTGAAAGTTAACAGCCTGCTGCAACAGGCTTTCAAATCACTTGCTTACGCACTGGATTTACCAGCGATGCAAAGAGCAACTAGACGAACGCGTAATGGAAAGGTTCCAAGCGAGGATAGATTGCGAGTAGAAGTCCCGAAGAATGTAGAACCGGCGCTGAAACGCGCACCGCTTCAGTTGGTTCCAGCCATCTGAGAGCAGAAAGAAATGCTACAAGATTTCAAGGATGCTTTGATAGTATCTTTGTTTAAGGGTAGGGGTAACAAACACTGCCCCGACAGCTATCGCAGCTCTAGGCTGCTGAGCTGCGCGGACAATGTGCTTGTAAGAAGCTTCTTGAACCGGCTGAATGAAAACGTTTTGGAGGTCAATGTTCCTGAGGAGCAATGCGGATTCCGGTCGAGTCGCAGTATGATCGACCTGGTGTTCGCCGGTTGACAGATTCAGGAGAAGTGCCAAGAACACAACCGGCCCTTGCGTTTCCACTTCGTGAACTTCACCAAGACCTTTGATTCCGTAAGCCACGAGGCGTTGTGGATGGTGCTTGGCAAGTTTGGATGTCCAGGTAAGTTCATCAATTTGATTCGGATGTTGCATGTGGGCATGAGGGGGAAGGTGCAGTCGTGTGGATCTACCTCTGATGATTTTGACATTGGCGTGAAACATGTTTGTGTTCAAGCCCCAGCCCTATTTAGTTTCTATCTCATTGCTATTCAAACAGTTGCTCCTAAAGACCCAGCAGAAGACGGCTTTGAGTTTGAGTGCCGGGCGGATGAAGGCCTGCTGACTATTTGACGTTTCGGTGCCACAACCCGGTAACATACCTAAACAATGCGCACGCTTCATTGTGCAGATGACAGCGCGTTGTTCGCACATGATGAGGACGAGTCACAGCAACTGGCCACAGCTTTCGAGATTGCGGCACCCAAGCTTGGACCGGATATCAACAAAAGTGATACATTTGATCTTTTTAGCTTTCTCCGGGTGGATGCGCTGTTCCTGCACCTACGCCTGAAGTTCGCATCAATGGAAACGCTGTCAACAGTCGTGCAGATTTCTGGGTAACAACCTACCGACAGACTTGTCCGCGGATCACTAATTACGAGCTCGTGTGGCGAAGGGTAACACAACGTTCGGATGTCTTAAATGATGTCTGGAACAATCACACCCTGAAGATGGTCACTAAGCTCTGTGTCTACAGCTCCATGGTGTTGTCTATACTGCTGTACGGCAGTAAAACTGGGAAACTACATCATGAGAACCTGCACTATCTGAGCCGTTTCTCTTTGAAGTGTCTGAGACGCATCTTGGGTATTCGATGGTCGGACTTGGTTCCGAACACCGAGATACTGCGGCCAGCAGCCATGGACGAAATGCAAGACATGCTGATTCTCATTTAGCTTTGTTGGCTAAGTCACGTCCGTTAGATGGGCGATAACCGTATTCCAAAGCATTTGGTGTGCGGGCAGGTGATATCAAGTGAGAGGAATTCTGGTCTTCAAAACCCGCGATACCAGGACGTTGTGCAGTCAAGCCTTTCGCGTTGTAACATTGATTTTAGATGTTGGGAAGACGGCGTTGAACCGAATGGTTTAGAGCAATATGATCCGGACGGGCGTCCACAAGTTCAGCGAACAACTATGATGCTTTTGAGAACGGACTGCGCGGTATGCGAAGGAATCATCGGTGCCACAGCTCGTGATGACGTGATTATATAGCGTTGCAATGTGTGCGGTCGGAAATACTCTGCTGCCTTGGATTAGTAAGTCAGTAACACATTCATAGCACGCCAAGAGACAGTGAGTACATTGGGTTCATGTGGGTTATATCAGTTACATCTTTTTTCCTCTTGTACGCATCGACCAACGACCACCGTCGTTTGGCAACACAACCGCTCCTCTGTTTTAAAACCTGGATGTCCGTGACCTTTCATATTTCGTTTCCGCCAGCTTTGTTGATATACTGTATGGTTAATGCTTTGTCTGTTTTCTCCCAGTCCAACCTTGCATTGTGGTTTTTCTCCATATCTTCTCTAGAGTGCAGTATCATGTACTCGTATTTTGAACCACACCTTGCATTACATTTAAGTATATTTTTTCACAATTTGGATCTCACCATTAGGGTCTTTCTCAGTTTATTTCTCGAAAGATATGGGTTTCATTTTCGAGCTAGCCTATAAACTGGCTAACCAGTATTGGCCAGCTGTACACAAAGGCTTCCATCCACAGGCCTATTTGTCTTATTCCTTCGGGTTTACACTGGATACGTCGTGTGTGAGTGGAACCGTAAGTGGTGGAGCGCAAGCCACTCGTGGTGATGGTTAAACGCAGGCTTCCTCTGGCTTCAGTCACTGTGACAGGCTATTCCTAAGCGAAAGCTGCCAACCATCAGTGTTTCAGTTGTTTGGTACACAATGTACTATCTTTTAAGAGGCCGTTTTTTGTAAACCTGTATTTTTCTTACAGTGGCCATCAGTTCAGATGGCGGTTTTGGTCTACTATGACTTTCCATAAACCTGTTTTCGTAACCATTAGGTTGTATTACAAGCGTAAGTGTGTTTGTATCGTCATACACAACTACTGCTGAGGCGTTTTCACACACATGCACTCACAGTGGCTTCATACAACTCCTCACACTTTGTCACCACCATTGCGGTCAATGTAACGCGCAAACACACAAATCAACGTAAAGCTTTCTTGTGTGCAGATATGTCTTGCTCGTAGGTAGAGTGCACTTTCTAGTGTATGTTTGTGATGGACCGGTGTGAAACTACTAAAGTCCAGGTAGTGACCGGACCACGTGGATTTCTTTTAGAAAGCTCTTTTAACAGAACCATTTTCCGTGCGACCTACGAGTATGTGTAGAAACGGCGAATAATTATCAACCTCAAATTCACATGTTACCTTCAGGTTGGGATGATAACTATTTAAGCACCACATTTGGTTATCTATTTTCTGTTGAGGACAACCGAATACTAGAGTGTCATCGATGTAGCGTTAGTGGCATAGCAAAGTTCCCATACCTGTACGTAGCCGTTACATATTTCTCAACATAAAATAATTTGCTAAGATGAGCCCAATGGACTTCCTATGGCGACATCATTTAGTTGGTGGTAGGATCGATCAAGAAAACGGATTCCGTCATTTTCGGGGCACAACGGTAAAGTTTCCTTCAGATTTTCAGTCAGGACAGGTCAACCTTTGCGACTCTTTTCAACTCGCTCGAAAGTGAAATCAAATGTCTGGTGTAACGGGACAATCGTGAACGACAACAAAAAGTCCACAGAGCATATTAATACATTGACAAGATTGTTGTTGTTGTCGCCTAAGTCAGTTCAAAAGGATCTTTACTAGGATATGTATAAAATTATTGCTTTACTGGAATTGGAATAGTGACTTATCAACGTGTAACGGGAGTGCGTCATCACTAGATTAGGCTTAAGTGGTATTCCAGTCCTGTATGTCTTCAGGAAACCGTAAAGTTAAAGTATTAATAACTTACATACCACCTCATCAGCTATTCTCAATTTTAAAGTAAATTAATATTTTCCGAATGCGAACTGTGACTGTTCACTATCTAATTGCTGAAATTTCGTCTGGTCATCTAATATTGACATGTTCTGCGACTATGTATCTCTGACTGAAATGACTGCCCCAGGACCCTTATCAAGCTTAAGTAATATTACGTTTTTGATTTAAGTTCTCTTAATGATTGCAGGTGTTGTTTTGTGATAGCATACCGGCTGTCGTTTGGAGTTATGATAAACTCATAAAGTATATCAGATAATTTAGTTTTTAGCCAACTCAGGCTATCAGCATTAGTTAACTGTTAGATTCATAAACTGCACTTCAACATAAATACGATTAGGCCTATGTGATGTAGTTTTGTAATTCAGACTCAAGTCTGATGCATCAAATTGGAACAAATGCTACCGTACTTCAGCACAGTTCATCGCGTACTTATTGGGGCCCATTAGAATTGCTTCCTCGTCAGGCTTCTTAAGTGATTTATACAAACGGTTGATACAAATCCTCTTCGTGCAATCAATGATTGTGTAAACACGACACAACAGCATAACGACACGTTTTAACGATGGGCAAAAGACGGCAGCTTTACAGGCCGCATTTGTGCAGTTTCGGTGTGAGAAATAGTAACACGCTTGAGGTTACTATTGATCATCTTCAGTCTATTCTTTCTAAACAGACGCAGTAAATGATAGGGATGTCGACTTATGAGTATTTGGTTAGAAAATATATCTTCACAAGTTCCCATGCAATCCCGCCTATCGAGGTAGCTACACGGCGGTCGCACTCAACAGACTTAATCCGTTTTTATGTTCAGAAACAATCGTTCGTGAATCTAACCCTACCCTCCCAATTCCAATGCTTGACTCTCCATCTCGCCCCCTAATTGCCTAGTACAAAACTGCTACTGAGGGATCAAAACAAAATGCGCGCATCTATCATTCATAGTGCTTTAACTGCATGAAATTGTTAAAGTGTCAAATTTTTGTTGATTGGTTTTTATCTGGCTCACAAACTGACTGCAGACACAGTTGTCACACCCTAGCAGTTGCTGTCAGATGTCACATAGAGCTGGTGAGAACTGACTTGCGAATTCGACTATCCCCCGACTAGTTGGCAGTGGACCATTCGAAAAGTTCAGGTTTTATCGGCTACATAGTTAAGACAGCTAGTTTCCCACAGTTTGATTTAAGCTCTTACTGGCAAACCTGTTCGTGTGACACATTCAAGAAGGAAGTTCGAGTGTGATGAGTATGTTGGTTGTGAGCAGATCACAAAAATTCATTCCGTACACTGTGTCAAGTATCGGCCTGCAAAATGGTGAGCACAGGCGGTGTGAGTTCTTGAAATGTATGCAGCATTAAGGAAACCGCGGTGGATGCGCTACACTAGCAAAGTTCATCGGCTGATGATCCCAGTCCACCTCAGTAAGGACCGTTTCGGTTGGTCTGCGGGATCGAGCAC
>JTDE01007475.1:8927-28075 GCA_014338405.1 Paragonimus skrjabini miyazakii | reverse complement strand
CTCTAATACCCAGCTGGCCTCAGCATCCTCGCACCCAGGACGAACTCTCACACAATCACCACAGACGTTCGCAAAAACCAATTCTTTCTGGGTGAGCCCACTGCTAAAACCATTTCGGGATAGCCTGTTGATCTGCGCGATCGCTAACTTATCAACGGTGTGTGATTACTGTACAGAAAAGTTATTGGATTGATCCGTAGGTTGAACCTCAATTGACGCTCGGTGAAGCAGTATCATACGAATATCATGCAGAGTGCAAATTGAAAGTTGACAGGGGATATCAGACAAATTGAGCTTGCGAGCGACGCTCGCAAACTAAAATGGAATCCGCAACATCGTCTACAAATGCATGCGTCTCTATGAAGCACGTGTGGCTCATTAACCGAACACATGCAAAGCTCAAAAGCAAACCTTTTGTACAAGTATAAGACGTACCACATTGTATAATATCTTCACTTACCCTTGGCGCGGCTGGTGACACGTCGTCATGCATCCGGTTACAGTGCCGCACATAACAACCAGACTTTAGACACTAACCATAGGCTGTATGACTTGAACACGTGATTGACCTCCATACAAAGCACCTCCTGCGGAGTCTGACCATATTGCGACGTTGTTTTATAGATTAAGCAACAATGTGCGCACGGTCATAAGGTCGCGGTCAACTATACACAGGGAACAACAAACAGGCTGCTTATTCGGGCCGATGGCCGTCACGTAAACATGACATATGGACCTCCTGATGACAGTCGCGTCCAAAGTATTGGGAATAATGGACTTGGATCAGTCAATCCTACTAGCTGGTCACATTCACTATTGGCTACATGTATTCTTTTCTCAGTGAAGGCTATTAACTGGGTGGGGACAGGCTCTCTCCTGGAGGTCATTATGTTATCAGCTAGGTCAGTCCATCTTTCTTTTAGGCCTCTGGGCAATCGTCCGACCGACGGGGTCAACTATCCCGATCTCCTAATGAGGAGAAACGCTTAGCAGGAAAGCTCGTTTTTGGCGTATTATTGCATTTATATGGGTTCGATGGAGGTGGCAGATGACAGATATCTTTCTGTGCCTGGTTCAGTCAGCGTGATATTATACAAGCGCATTTACCTGGCTAAGCACTTGATGCCCTCTAATCCAAAAATACTCCGTCTAGGACCGCCGAACTGTTCATGCGTTACGGATCGAACAACCTTGTTGGGGCGACTAAGCTGTTAGATGAGGATCACCAAGACTTCCTTGTGTCCTGTCAAACCCGGTAAGAGTACCAGGTCAGGTCAGTAGTAAATCAAATATGGAAGCCTTCGTTTGTTGTCATTCAATTTACTCATAGCATTATTTTTCCATGAAGGTTTAATAGCGGCCCATCGACTGGATTTACCTCAAGTTTAGGAAGACCCACATCCTTAAGAAGTGATGTGAGGAATTTTTCAACCGTCCGGACAACGTTGCTTACCTGACAGCACTGGTTCCGTAATTGCGAACCTCCCACATCGCCGCGTTCTGATTGTTTCAGTAGAACACCTTCTGGTTCGAGGTGTTTGTGGGCATTCAACAGTCTCTGTTATAGCCGAAACATCCCCCTACGCAAAGTATACTCTTCTGTTGAAGGCAACAATTCTTTTTGCTCAGCCGTAGCTCGAAGAACGGCACAGCGGAAGCTTCTGCTGGAACAGGCTTTGCAGGCCCTTGCTACTTACTTTAACTGTCAAACCCCTATGTCAGACTTCAGCAGAGCCTTCGAAACCCAAAGCACACCAAGAGTATAGGAAGTAATACGAATGTCATCTGTTTTAGCTGGATCTGTAAAAGCTTGAGAATTCAAAAGGTCAACAGCAATACGCGGTGATTGACCGTTTAACAGTCCTGAGGTTGAGTTCAACGAGAAAATGTAAAGAGGTAGGAGAGAGGTGAATATTCGCTTGACCCTCGTCCGCTAACAAGTTGGAACGCCCTCCCTAAAGGCCAGTCGGAATTCAGTCCCGATAAGCACCGAACGAAACGTTATTTCTAGAAATGGTTGAAAATGACCTTATGATATGGGGGTTTCCATCCACGGTGTATATGAAGCGGCTTGTTACAGTTATCCTTAGCTTAAGTGACATTGCTGTTTGACCACACAGTGTTGCCTATGGGTGTCCCAAATGTTAAGTGTTCAGACGGTTAAAAACAACGGTCATACTGGCAGTTGTCAGTAAAGTTTGAAGTTGGTGTGAACATTAACCAACACTCATCGGGTTCGCTCATATCCACCATGCGCCTAGACATGTGTCCGCTGAAAGTGTATGAGAGATTGCAAACAGAGGTGCCGTCGGACCGACTGTGGAGTCTAGAGTAATTCACCCACTTTTACGTAAATTAAAAATCGATGGAGCGTTGACAAACTATTCCTCACTCAATATCATATATAAAAGTTGTGAATAACACAATATGCTTAAATTCGTTATCACACATTCCCGATTCTGATTTACCCAGAGAATAAAATCGTTAGCCAAGTCCGGTTGACCTGGGACATGAACAACGTCTGAATTTGCAACATGCGTTCACATCAGTAGCTTCTCCCTTCGAGTGATTTCTACTATGAACAACATGGAGAACGTACACATGCAAGAAGTGGTGGGAAATCTGTATTTGAAGCGTATGGGTTAATGCTAATTATCATCTTTGGTTCCATTGATCGTTATGTTGATTAAACTATTCTTTTGCACCGCGATAGATAACTGACATCCTAAGGATCAAGTAGTGACTGGCTGAAAAATACACTTAAAAGTGATCCACAGACGGCTCGAGTTAATCTGTTTTGTACACTGTTTTGTATAAACGCCACGCGATCTCAATCTAGTTAGTAACACTGCAGTAGAGTGAACAGAATTAGCTTTTGAAGATTCTCCGTTACATAGTGGGATAAAATACCGCTTTTCATGCCGTTCCATATACATCAAAGGTGGAAACACCCATATCAGTTTCAGTTGCAACTGTTTCTGGAAACAACGTTTCGTCGGCTAGTATCTATGTGAAATCCTGCAAGGAAGGGAAGTAGTGTAAATATTGCACAGCCAAGGGAACTGGAATCGTTGTCATACATGTTTCACTATCAAATATGTTAGTATTCTTGTTGAAATACAACGTTAACATTATATGGTCGTATATTTCCATTTCGACGATATCTTCAAAACGCTACAAAAGCAAGCAATCTCAGGTTACGGGATGACCGTGTCATTTCGAAAATTGAAATGAGCCCACTTATAAGACTTGAAAAAGCATCCTATCGCCAACAGTGGGTTGTTTTCACGGAAATGGTGGAAACGTTATCCTCTACAAACTAGTAATTTTGACAATCATTCGATGAATTCTAATTTCCTCATTAACAGCGCTTATTTGTAACTGATGAACTGTAACCTCCTTACTTCTATGAATGTATACAAAATATGGCTTACCGCAAAAATGACCGTTTTCCCTTTGGAACGATTTTCAAGCCCAGTCCCTTTGAAGGCCATAATTGAAGGCCAATAATTTAGCTTCGAAACGGTTGGTAAGAAGTCGCCCGTAAAAGCTGGAGTCAATACGGCACCAACTGAATAAGTGTGCAAGAAAATTATATTCCCCATCTCGAATGTGAAAAATCGTCAGAGGCCGAACAAAGAATGTGCCCGCACAACAAAATCGACAACTGGCCACCGCTTATTAACGGGAGACAGTAACGCGGAATTGAGCTCACCCAACCAACTTTCCATTGGTTGGTTCAGAGCCAAACGACTGTTTGCGCGTCGAGAAGTGATAGGAATCACAAGGTACTCAAAAATTATTGGAGGGAAATGTCTAATTTTGGCATTTAAAATGTTACGAAGATCAGACTGAAGAATAGCAAAGGACGTGGTAGCGGTAACTGAAGCAAGAATGAGGATAATCACGGCAGTTTATCCGAAGAATATAATGAAACATAGAGCCAAATTTCAGCACTAATGAAACAAACCACGGCGATATAAAAAAATTATGCCACAGTCCTTAACGAAGTTGGCACTGATCCGGGAACATTGGCTAATTTTCCGAACTCAAGGTGGCAGTAGGGACAGCAGTGACTATCCGGTTCGAAAAAGGGATACGTGTCTCTCGTTTTACTCCTGGTACCTCGATGACTCTCTGCGTAAGCTTCTGGAAATCAAAATGTTGTGACATCCCGTCTTACAGTGCGATTTGAAGTTCTTACCGTTACTTGGCGTACTTGATCGTCATCGCCAGGGAGTTCCTCAGTAATTGCACCATAAAACCAAACACCTCCTGTAGACCCTTTCGGGAAATAGAACCACACCATCTACCTGAAAGGCGCGCGGAGACTTGAACCACTTTTGGGTAATCCGTAATGGGTTTGTAGATATTCACGATGCGTGTAATCGGTGGACCGTGAATATCTCTGTAACCTTTTGGTTAAAAAATTATTCTAGCTACCGAAGTTGTTGAAATTTTGTGACGTGTTTCAGTTCCTGAATTCTCAGAATCCTGTTGTTGCAATATCTTTCTGTTTCAATTTTCCGAAGACGTAAGCAAGGAATGTGCGGTAGTTCAAGGGAATAGGGATTATTGGGTAAAAAACAAAAAGTTGCACTCTACGTTATTTCGGAGAATTGATGGTGGAATATAATGAAAATCGATATCACAAACGCGGAAACATGCTTTTGTTTAAATTTGAACGTAATCAAGCAGGAAAACGAGAGTATATTTCCGACGATTGAACAGTTGTTAAAACATGAAGACTAAGCATTTTACAAAACTGCAAACGTAAGGTACACATGTAAACTTATTTCAACTTAGGACAGTGCACAAAACTGAACAAGTCAGTGGTATATTCGCCATGGTTATCTTCACCATGCCCTGCCATTTGTTGTTACTACTGTTGTAAACTTTTCCATGGATTCATGACGTACGCTGGAATGGAGACGAGGTGGCCTGCTGAACGAACAACATCAAGGAGGACTTCCCACTTAAAGCTTACAACAGTTCCTCGCATCTATCCTGACTTATGGGTGAAGCCAACCAGTACTGCATGCGTAGACGCTTACAAATGCTTCGTTCATTTGTCACACATTGCGAGTTATGCCAAACTGTACTCCATGCTTAAGCACTTAAGCTGCTCCGTCCATATGTCGTACCTTGCGAGTTAACGAAAGCCGCACCCAATGCTGAAACACATAGGTGGACGAGTGAAGTCAATGAGGACGAAAACGTGTGGATATCAACGTGAATTGCTTAATTGATGATGGTGGAACAAGGTGCATACTACTTCCGCCTTTCTTCATTTACAGAACGTAGCCTTTGGTTTTCATGTGTTATGGGTGTCCTTCCGTACGATTGAAGACGTGTGTCAAATAAAGTCTTCATCATCATGTCGTTCATCGCATGTGACATCTACAAGAAAACTGTTTGCGCATATACGAAGGAACTTACTTTCTTCAAATGTATCAACAGGATAATCGCTCCAGTTTAGGTTGATTCACTCTTTCTTCTGCCCGTGTGCAAGCGGTACATTGTCAGCCGATCGGTCTAAGTCGACAACTGTTGTGGGTGATGAGCGGGACTTGCTTCACTAAGTATGTGCGAACAACGGATGAAGTAGAGGGGACTGACAAAATTAATCATTCGAAACGTGCACTTATCAGGCGACTGAGGTTGAAGCTGCTTGCCGCAGAATGGACATTTGTTTGTGCCCGCCATCTGGATAAGGTTAGCGCGAAAAATCAACTGATCGGCATCACAGCAATACCCGTCCATCTGTATCGGGTCACTGCAATGTCCATATGGCAATCCTGTCTTAGGCTTCTTCACCCACCTCGGTTGCATACTGCTCGTAAGTGAGCCCATGAGGAAATCGCACAACGCTAAGTCAGTCTTAGTACGTTCCACTATCTTACTGGCAAGGGCAGTGATGCTAGTAAAGCAGGTCACCGCCGTGCAGATATTGCAGTCATGCATTTTTTTAAGTCCACTATGCAGGGCTTTATAGTGACGGCTGAAATTCGCTGCAACAAGAGGCCGAAGCTGTGGGCCCACCAACCGTCAAAATGGCAAGTTGTACTCTGCCAACCACCGCTCACAAATGTGGACGCGACCTCTGTAAACGAAAATGAAAACTACAAAAAGGCTTACCGTAGAAGTAGAAAGGTTTCCGAAGCACCGACAGAGTGTTTGTGCAGGGAAGCCAAATTAAACGGCAAAAACACTCAAAAGTGCCATGCACGCTATCCACGACGAAAGCGTCGCCACCTTTTTACACAATAAGCCGCAACGTTCAAGGTGACTACAAAAGAATCGCTTACCTTGCACTCAGATACTCTCTCGAAATGGAGCCGTGAAGTCCGTCCGTTCAGATGTTTTTGGACAAGATGACCTACGAACATGGTCGTTTTGTGAAGAATGTTCTTCACGTACCAGTCGACATTGACAACTTCGCGGCTGTTGCATCCGCAGATAGTTTGTAATTAGTAATCCTGCATCAGCCACTCACCGTGGATCCATATTTTTTGATTGGCAACGGCTACGTAGTTCCTTGTGTGCGTCCTATTTATAAACCGTCCGTTTGCATTTCCCAGCCTATTATTCGTGCGATTGCTAAAGTGGACAACATCGCTTCGCGCAAGGATGGCCTACTTCTGCTTGATATACAGTCAATGACACAACAAATGCTTCATCCTATCGTTTCGGTGGATGATATGCAAGTCACGTTTGAACTTACGGTATGCGGTGTAAGTGTGCAACTTACTCTTCCTCAGTGTCCGTCGTAACCATTCGGTGGAAAAGATAACGGTTGCAAAGAGAGTTCGTCTTTTAACGAACATCACGGACGAATTTTATCTACGTACATGCTTATGCACGGCATCATGTATATGAAAGTAACACAATAGGACGTCGTAGTCAAACACAACAGGGGCCACCCTAATTTGCGGCAGCCATATTATTCATGATAAACGTCTTAACCACAATGTACTCGCCCATCGTTTCCCGAAAAATATCAGTCTACGTAGTCAAGCGTACTTCTCATTACAAACGTACCCGTACATCACGTGTCGGCCGTATCCCATACCACCTGTTTCGAGGAACTGATATAGCTGCCAGTTTTGAAAGTATGAGGAAATGTACAATCACATATTTGTGCCTGTTTGTCCCGTGGGTGGTATCCAGATTCGCAACATGCGGGAAACTTTGGAATAGTTCAATCTGCGTTCACTTGGCAGGGCAGATATGCGTATATGTGTTGCCTTCATCCCTCATGGTGCGCACCACACCTATCACACTAATCACCGACAGTACTTCATCAAGGTTTTCTAATGTTCCGCGACTAATCTTACATAACAAACTCACTTGACATTGAAGGCTTTAACTTGCGACGGATGTTTCCAACGTCAGCAATTAAGACAAGCTTCCCGTAAACATCCGCTACCTACTGTTTAATGTCAGCAGTTGGTATATCGTATTGGAACAGCCTCCTGCATTCGTTCAGTTCACTGACGACTGAGAGGGTGGTTTTGCTCCAACTGGAAAGAGCTCACAACCAGGCACGCATCTCGTCGAACCACATGAAATCGTGATCCGCAACATGTGCCGCGAGAACTGATTTGTTAAAACTAACAACAGTTGACCCACTAAACACGTCGCACAACCTTGTACACACTCCTAATACTTTTAGACTTCGTACGGTTTCTAGGAAACCAAGTCACCCTACCTTACCATATTTCAAGATAGTTTTCGGCCTAGGGCTTGTCCCATGAAAGTAAATAACGCCCACCTCATTCACATACCTCCGAAGGCGCTCCTGGAATTGCGAGAAAGTGAAAAATTCACGATTTTCAAACATTGTCATGGAAGTCGATTTCTTAAAATTAAAAAATAAATGGATGAAAATATAATAATTAACAAATGAATATGTTGAAAAATGGATTGAATTAACTCCAGCATCCTTGTGTTAACATTGTTACACGCAGTCAGTTATAACAGCAGCAACCATACCGAATTTCGTGAACGATTTACGACAAGGTCGTTTTCAATTGACGGTTAATTAAAACAAACATACATGTCCATGACGAGGATTTCGACGATTTCAATTTCTGCGCTAAGTATCAAGCTAATAAAGCGGTTTTTTCTGTAAAATAATCATCCCAAATAAGACAACTGAGGAAATCACGGTCTACGACTAGCATTCAATGATATTCGCACCGTCATCGTCTGCAAAACACAGAATGAGTGCTGTGATCGTCTCCAGTGCATGGTACAGCAGTCATGCACTGTCATATCATCTGCGATCAGGCTAACATTCCGGCGCGTAGAGGGCAAGTAACTCGGACGAGGCGCGTGGGGATTTTTCCAATCGCCATCAACAGGCATGAGGAGCTGTCGTTGACAAGTTGCTCAGCTTCCACCATGTGGGTGAGAAGTGAATCTTCATCCACTACATGTTGTTGTGTTGCCGACGACAGAACACGTTTCACTGCTCGAGTCATTCTTTTCCAAGCCCCGCCTCGATGAATCACATTCGGAACGTTCAAATACCGATCAGTACTTTGCTTCGATGACTCCACTGCCAACAAACACACAGGTCTGGGGATTGTAACTCCCGTTTCAGCTCTGAGTCGACCCCGACAGACTTGGAACAACTGTCGTCGTGAGCTGTCTTTGACATACCCCGCCTTACCGAAACCGCATCGAGTCTATGAAAAGAAAGTTTGTAGGAATGGAATGGACTACTTCTATGTGACTGGCACGCGCCTGTAAACAGACAAATATGCAGCCGTACTGTTTGAGCTCGTTTCATACCACAGACACCTCGAACGGACCGGAGCAATCCACGCCTCAGCACCTGAGTGGGTAACTATCCGTCGACGGTTTTATTTAGTGGATCTGTGCCACCGCCAGTTTGCAGTGCTTGGTGTACACCATGTCATAGTGAAAGTACTTATCTTGTACTCGTTTAACGGTGTCTCTATCCCTCATAATCTAAAACTACCTTCTGGTGTTAGCAGGCACATGCAAGGTAACCTTATAATTCGTGGCAGTGGCGGAACAGAAAGCTTTTGACAGTACTGTGACAGGAAATGTTCATCAGGTAGGCAATGTATTTATTCTCGGGTCGGATTCCGACGCCAGTACACAGAATACCATCTCTAAGCTGGCTGTAATCGTTTAAGCCGTCCCAACTTTCGGCGGACGCCTTCAGGACCTTCAGTTACATGAAGATTTCGTGCTCTTGCAAGAGCTTTAGTATCTTAAGGGAAGAGGCATTGATTTCGAACACACGAATTGTCTCCACTCTGACTGACTCTCTTTGTCTAACGCACATCACCACCGACAAAACGCTGACATAAGGCAATAACCAAGCGGCGGTCCGCATTAACGTGATCCAACTAATATATCTTGGCAACCGCTGGTCTAATATGAAACCAAGGTCAGATTACATGGTCTGAGTAAGAGTACGTCTAAACTCAGGGTCTTCTTTTAACAAGTACGAGAAAAAAGGTTTGTTCAGTCAATGATTTTTCGGACTCAGCAGAAGACTTAGACCCAACAGCCGGAGTTAATCTCAATTCAGTTCAATTTTCAGGACGGACCGGCTTCAGCCAGAAATCGTCCAGTTTCTCGCCCCAGTGAGCCTCCGAGGGCGCCCAGTGCTGCGACGATAATGAGATGTTCTTCACTTCCATGAATTAGTATGAGGGTTACCAGATAAAAACTGAGAAGTTTAAGTTATTAGTGCCATCAGAACACAACAGGTTCACAGCTACCACAGATACACACAAGTTTGTCCTTCCATTGAGATGACATGAAACAAGAGTTAAGTGTAAGACCAATGAGGGTTTCATCCCTATAACCTGTGCTTTGAGATGCTAGGACTAACTTTGTAAATAAAATAAAAACAATGAATAAAATTTAGAAGAGATAACAATAATAGAAAGTGGAGATGAAGAGCTGACCAACTCAAATCTACGGCAAGGAAATTGTTCGGGGAAATTATCCAAACTAAACCCTCAAAACAACTCCGGGAAGAAAGATGGCTAGCACTCATCTGGTTCTCTTTAGAACTCTGTCACACTATTCAAGAATACTACACTCTGTGGAAGCATGTTCCAACAGTTGGTGACTCAACTTACGACTAAGTTAGCCCTAATCTATGTAGCAACCCTCTTCTTCTCCAACTTGAGACCGTAACCTCGGAGGTGAGAGTTTATATGCAGGATGAACAGAGATTTCGCTTCAACTCCGGTTAGTCCCTCAAAAATCCTGAAGGTTTTATCAAGTCTCCTCTAACCCTCCTTCACGCAAGAGAAAACAGATAGAGTTTTCTTAGTCTGTCTTCATATGAGTTATTTCGCATTCCCTCAGGCAACCTTGTAAAATTTTTCCGAACCTTCTCAAGTAACTTCACGTCTTTTATCATACGCGGGCTCCAAGCCTGCACACAGTATTCCACAAGTGGCATGACAAGCTTTATAGAGCGGTAACAACACATCTGGGCTCCTTGACGCGTACGTTTTCCTGAACATATACAGCGCTCTATTGCCTTTCCGCGCCGCCTATATACACCATTTGGAAACTGTGAAGTTCCTGTCTATGAGCACCTCCAGATCCTTGGTTGTTTCTACCGCCCCCAGCTCTTTCTCCTCCCCCTCCTTGCTAAAATACCTGGCTGATCCTGGCTGTTCCTCAGCAAGCAGCTGATTACACTCGTCTAAATTCAAGGGTAGGTGCCATTCATCCGACCGCTTCTGATCAGTATTCGAGTCGCCCTGCGTGCTCGTGTTGTCAGGATTTCTTACAGGCTTCACATCATCAGCGAAGATGGTGCAGGGATACATCGGGCTTTTGTTGAGACCATCGACGAACATTAAAAATATTAGTGGTCCAAGCACTGATCGCTGAGGTACCACACTAACTATTGCACCTTCTGTGGACCTTTTCCCTGCCACACCTACATGGAAGGTGCGACTCCCTGAGATGTCCTGTATCCATCCTACCAGTCTTGAAGGAAGACTGAAGGTCCCCAATTTGATGATCAGCAATCGGTAGTTCACGGAATCGAATGTCTCCCTGAAGTCCAAGCAGCAAACCTCAACTTTCTCTCCCCTATCCAGCCTGTCTGTGATCTCATCCAGGAAGCAAATCAGGTTGGTGAGACAAGACCTATGCTTCACAGATCCTTGTTGGTCTGCACAGAAAAGTCTATTTTCAGTAAAATGTCTCACAATCCTATCTTAAATAATTCTATCGGGCAGTTTTGGGACAACCGATGTGAGACTTACCGGTCGACTGTTGCCCCCCTCGTGCTTCTTATCCCTTTATAAATGGGTATAACACCTGCTTTCCTCCAGTCATCTGGGATGACGGCCTTCTGTAGGGTGAGATTAAACAACACAGTGAGAGGCTCCTGTCAAGCATCACTGAGGGGTCTTAGTATCCTTGATTGGATATAGTCTGGCTCCATCGCCTTATTCACGTCAAGCTTATCCAAGTTATCCTTAACCTCCTCCTCTCTTCTTTCAACTTCCTCCATCATTGGCCCTCTTGCATTCCCTATGCTGAGTCCCACTGTGGTAGATCCAGAGTCCGAAATATGTACTGCCTCGAAACACCGGCGGAAAACCTCTGCTTTTTGTAGTGTTGATTCGATAACACTGCCGTCAGTATCAACAATGCTACTCAGTCCCCTCCTAATAGCCCTTTTGTCCTGAGCATAGCTAAAGAAAGCTTCAGGGTTCTTATTATGGTCCTCTACCAAATTCATCTCAAACTTTTTCCTGCATTCATTTTACACTTCAGAGTATCTCTTTCTAGTCGCCTTTTACTGATAATACCTGATGTACCCCCCAGACTGTTTGTATACAGCCCAGGTTTTCCTTTTGCGTCGCAGTGCCTTTTTGACCCTACTCTTCCACCACAGAAGCTTGCCTTTATATTTGCTGCGGTTTGGTTGTGCATGCTTGTCGGTTAGTTGCATAACATTATCTTTAATTATCGCCCAAGCTTTGTTTACATTATCGGTACCATGACAATCTACCCAACTAAAATTTTTGCATCCGACCTTAGTTGTACATGCATGCTGCTAGAAGATCTACGATACATGACAGGGGGGCAGCGTAGACACAACTAAACTTCAGACGTATGATTTCATGGTCACTCTTGCCCACTGGTACTCCGACATTCAAGTCCGAAGCGTCGTTGGCGTTTCTTGTTATAACAAGATCTGAAACTGCAGCAGTTTGATCTTCCCTTCACCTAATGACCTTACTGACATGTTGAAGTAATGCCTTCTCGTTTAGAAAGTCCAACAATGCCTCGACAAATGTACCACTAGCAGCATGCATCAATCTCCGATCCACTTCTGGAGCGTTGAAATCTCCTACGATGAGGAGTCGCTGTGACGTGCTCGTTTAATAACACTGAGTAGTTGTTCGTTCTCCTGTTGAGTGGAAGAAGGACTTCTGTAAACGCACAAGAGCAGCAACCATGTTCTACTGCCTGCCAAGGAACAGCTCAATAACGGAATATTTCTTGGCGCTACCTATAATGTTGCGCTATCAACAACAGAACACCCCACCCATTCTACCATCTTGTCTATCTACTCTGAGGATAGCATATCCCGGTGAGCACATCTTATCGACGGAAATATCCTCTCGTAACCAGGTCTCAGTAACTGCAACGACATTCCCTCCTTCTAGTTCCTTTGAGAGCTCACCCCATTTGTTCCCCAGACTACCAGCATTTGTATACAATAATCTCAGGGGCTTCTCACAACCACCCCTTGCTTCAATCTCCTTGTCTGGAGGGGCGGCTCATGGCTCAGCATTTACACCTGAGAACTCCCCCGTTTTTTTGCAGGAGGTTGTCTAGCCCTTCTTAGCATTAGGCCAAACGACCCACACTCTTTACCTCGAGTTGCTTTTACAATGGGCGTATATCTTCCGCCTGTCACCCCATTCTCCTGTTCCACGAGTAAGCGTGTTAACCGCACTCGTGGCATCAAATCTTTAACGCACAGTCGCGGTGCAATTGGTAATCCAGTACCACTAGGACGGATAGTATTCATCCACCCAGCCGAGTCGTCCGGTATTGCCGTAACTCGACCTTGTGTAACCGTGCATCTCTGTCCTGCTGTCGCCAGGAATCTATCTCGGTGCATGCGGTTGGCGAACTCAGCTAACAAAGGCCTATGACTGTGTGTATTAGCCTGCCACTTACCCAACCTCATTACTCGTTTAACAGCTGCATGCTCAGGAATAATTACCTGCCTTAGGAAGTTCACCAGGTGAAATCTCATCGCTCTTTTTCTAGCTTCACCTTCTCTCATAACTGGCTCAGGGATGCCTCTGATGACGACATTCCTATTTCTACCAAGGGCTAAGTCCCCTTTAGTTTCGAGCCCCAACACCGCTTTGACCAAAAGCTCACCTTGGTTACGGACCTCCGTAAATCTTTGTTCTTGGGCTTCCATCCTGAAATAACTATTTTTAACCAGCCCCTCCAGTTTTTTAAGTTCCTTTGTGCCCCTTTCGACATGTTCTTTGACCGATTTCCGGTTACTCACTATTTTGTCCTCTTTTCCACTCCGCTTATTGCCTGCCCTCTCTTACGACCGTCACTTTCCTACAACTCACCCTGCTAACAGCGTGGACACTCAGTTCAGCAGTTTCATATTTTAACTCATTGACTAAACCCGGCGAGTGATCATGTTTTGCAGCCACCTTTCTCTTTATTTTACCCCGGACTCCATCAGAGCCTTTCACTTCGTTGCAACGTCCTCCTTCAGTATTTGGAGCACTCGGTTTATTACCCCTCACTGTCCTTATGCTGTCATCTACCTCGTTGTGTACAACAAACGGTGTGCTACTACCACAGTCCTCCTCCTGGTTTACTCCAGTGTTCGCAACAGAAGTACAATCGTGCAGTTTACCTTTGCATGACCCGCAAACCCAAAGCGGTTCCTTATGAACCACATACAAGTCATAAGCCTATTTCAAGAGCTTGCTACACCGACGGTGGAACCATTTTGCACACCCATCACATTGTATGCTTTCGGCACCGACCTCCATGTAACACTTGTTATTGCCGCCACCGCCAACTTTTAAACTGACTACCTGAAAACCTATTCCTGGACCCATGCAAGAAATTTCCCTTAGATTCAACTGCTGCTAGTATCGGTTAAAGAGAGTGGCTGACGAAAAATAAACACCTCAGTTGGAAGAAAAAACAAGTGTACCGGACTATATGTAGCTCACTTGGAGAGCAAATCGTCACACAGCACTTTTGATAGCTCCCACACCTTTCGCACACACACCTTTCCTTGCTTAAATGTTACAATACTCCCACAGACGACACTCCAGCCGCATTAAATTCTGAGGTCACATGCCTCCAGTGGTAGGCCGAAGCACAGTTATGGACAAGCCTTAGCTGCACCGCAGCAAAGCGGTTTTCAGCCACCTGTTCATTGTTACGCAATGCTCAACCATCTTGCCTCTCTGGCAGGTCTATTTCATAGCAACCGTCCTTGAGTATTATGCTACTTTCAGCCCTATCCCCTACCTGAATATCTTCCACAGAAGCCCCTATGTCCTCCGAAGTGCCTTCGTCGGCAAAAGTTAGCTCACGTATCCTTCGGATCATATCATCCGAAGAAACTTGACGTACCCCGAAAAGTTTATACAACGTTTGCTTTGGGATATGGTAAGACACGGATATCTGAGATTCTAGCCGAAGATGGTCTCACTCGCATACCTCTAATTGCCACTGCCCAGTCTCTGCTCCAGGACCCAGTGCGCTTCAGAGATTTTGCATCCTATCAGAGTCCCCACGGAATTTTATTTAAACGTTCGAAAGAAATTTCCCTCAAGTGGATCCATTCGCTTATTTCAAATTGATGAACGACGTCAACCTGCGCCAGCGGCAGTTGTTTCACCATATAAGCTGAACCAGCTGTGAGAGAATGCTCCTAATTGATGGATTACAACCCAGTAGGCACTTCATTGCACGGTATTGCAGGTAGTGGAACTCTTAATCGTGATAGGATGAGTATCCACTGTCAAAGAACGATATCTCATTGATGGTCAGTAAAAACGTTAAGTCAGTGTTTTGAATCTCTGGTGCTGAGATTGGCGTACAAGCTTAATGTAGTGGCGCTCGTCTGGATTGTGTCTTATCCTGTTCAGTTGCGTTGTTCCCTTTGTTCCGATCCGGGCCCGACCGCGTCATGCGTGCCTGTGTATCCACCGCACTGAACCACATACGGTTGGAACGTTCCACTTGGCTGAGCGTGCAGATGGTGAGTGTGCGCGTGTGTTTGGATGTGGAAGAGTTTTCGGGCGGATGAATGTGTGGACGTGCATGTGCAGATTGGGACAGTAGGTGTCACTTACACTAGACGGCTTGACACGGGATGGGCCGCGTGGGGGAAGACGTCTACATGCATAAGTTCCGTGTAGAGTACGGAATATCATCTGATACAGCCGTCCCTGAAAACCAATCGCACTTATGGTAGATACATCAGGCAACGTAGGGCTGGACCCGTTGTCCAAAAAGGCATACATTGTCACCGACATGTTTGAACCAGCCAACCTTATCGGAACGAATCCTAAACATACACCATTTAGTTTGGATGTAGCACCGCACAAAAACGATCTTGCTTTTCCGTCCTGACTTTGTTCAAGCATAAACTCATGAACCAATGCATGATGGTATCGACCACAACCAGACGTTGCACATCGTATTTAAACCCTACAAGACACTGCTTCATGGTTTATTTTTAGGCAGACAAAACAACACCTGCTGTTCTTCAACGTTGCTTTGTGTTGCTCCAAAGACTGACTGATAAAACTAGCACAATCAAACATACGGTGGTTGTCTTTAAGCACCAGAAACTTCAAGCTCATCCTCCCATTGGGCACGCCTACACCGCCAATGCGCTTTGGGTGCCTGGCATAAGAGGGTATACAGATAACTGGGTTACTCGTGCTGCTTTCTGGGGAAGCGACAAACTGGTCGTAGAGATTAGTGGTGTCCGCTACTCTTTCTTTCTACAAGATTCAATACTTGCCAAAGGTAGTATCTGTTCCACACTCAGTTATGCCCCTGGCAAATTCTGCCCATCTTTCCTCTAGGTGATGAGGCAATCGCTCAGCTGCTTTAATGAAGTTGGTTGAGCAGTGTAGTTCCGCACAATAGTCTAGCTGCATTCACATCGCCTGACAGCCCTTCATCAGACTGGCTAGTCCACGCAAGTCATCGGCACCATCAGCTACTAATTTAAGAACCATGAAAATCTCCTTACTTGCCACTTGCATGATGTCATTCAAGCGGACAAATAGTTAGTACAGAATCCTCATAGCCACTGTAAACCCCACGACTTTTGGCGAGAGCATGCAGTGCTTAATTGCCCCCTTTACCCTACGACGACAATAATGCAACAAATATGTACGCTTCGATCCCTCGTCGATTACCTTATCTGCCACGTTACCTTCAAAACCTTTGACAAGTGTTACATGAGTCCTCGGGGACCCAGAAAAGCTGTTCATTTCAAACCTTGGATGACTGTTTCCAAGAACCGACGGTCTGAGACACCACCCTAGCGAGTAATCGGGGTATAGACTGAAGGAGAACGTTCCAGAGGTTTTCTGCTGAACAGAAGGACCAATGTGATCCATTTGGGGGGAATTAAATCTTATCTCGGCTGGCCAATATGGAACTAGGATAGTCCACGTAATAAATGTAGCTCCTGTACTTTCAAGGTCTAGGGATCATCAAAAACGTCATTAAAAACATTCGTTAGAGCAAGATTAAACTGAACGGGAAAAACAACGGCGAATTTGGGCACGCTCTCCATTCTCGCCAGTGCACTGTCACCGTCCCTATCATTACCACTAGGTTGTCTCCCTGTTTTATCTTATGGGCTCCAAACGAACAGCAATTACGCTTGACAGCATTCGGCTCAGAGGGAACTCCATCATTAATATGCTCTTGGAAACGCTTAAATCATTCGGAGCGGATAAACTGTTTGCAAACCATGAAGCATTATGGTTAATAGAAAGGGGAACGTTACCGTAGATCTAAGTGTCTAACGGGTTCTACTCCGAAAAGAGGAGTGGTTCATGGGACTCTGCCGCAGGCTTCATTGGCAGAGAAGCGCTTGACTGTCTGGTGGCAGGCTGTTAACCGAGAGGAGCGCCATCAGTCTTGAAAACGCCACAGTCATACGGACAGGTGGCAATTACCGCAACGTCGGACATCGTCAATGTCGGAGAATGTTGAAGTTTCATGAGAGGCGAGCGTTGTTACCCGTCCTCTTTAAAGAACAAGGTACCAGGAGGAAAATATTAGAATAGCAACATACCATTGGATCATTCGGTAGCCATTCAAGTTCCCATCGAGTTATTCCAACCAATGACTTCCTCAAAATTCAACGGCGGAGAAGATAATTGATCTCCGAAACGGTTGATGAGAAAGTGCTCGTAAAAATAGGATTCAGTGCAGCACTCGAACGTGACAAATCCTCAGAAATCAAACAGCGAATGTGCCCGTACAAAGAAATCAACTAGGCATTGCTCATTAATGAGGAAGATAAAACATAATTGAGTTCACTCAAATAAATGGCCATAGGTTAGGTCAAGGTAAAGCGACCGTTCATGCGTCGAGATATGACATGAAGTATAAGTTTCTCAAGAAAAAATATAGCAGGAAAATGATGTATGAGTTTCTGTTGGATGCACCTACTCTGTTGGGACACGATAGGAATGTGGTTTTACATTCACCGAGGGTGGATAAAACATCCACTTCGGTTAGAATGTCCGCATAAACCGCACTGTACGTAGCTGATAGACGGAAGTCTTATTGGTTCTCCGGTTGCACCCCACATCGATAGCGTAATTCCTCGCAGTGTTCTAAGTTCTCAATTGTGATCTGTCCTGGGAAGGTTGACAACCCTCCCGTAGAATAGTCCTGCGGTCATTCTAAACCTGCTAATGATTTTGCCAGAGAATGGTCTGTGGCTGTCGACATGTAACCGTCATTGGCATGTTGTGGTAAAGTGCATACTCGGCGGCCCACCTACATGAGCTCCTATCCGGTAGATAAAATTCACACCGGATATTACATTTATGAAAAATGCAGTGCATTGAGAGCCTATTTTAATTGAAAAAGAACGCTACCGTCCAGCGATTACCGCTCACGAACAGACATCGACCTTGGACCCCGACGTTTGCAAGACCATCACGCTAGACAGTCTACTTAAGAAAAGTTACATATGAACATGACAAGCCTTTTCCTACCTGCTTATATGTACATGATGTGCTTTGAAATAATGAAAAACGAGCAGGCTAAATTGGAAACAGAATTTGTTCAGGCTCATCCCGAATGAGGCAGCTGAGCAATAGAGCCACCAAACTGAAGGTTCCATGACTTTTGGGCTCCCGGGAATATACCAACCTGTGACGGACTACGGCAGTTGGAAGTTTACGGATCCCCGTCATTCACCACTAGGCGCGCGGTTTGTGGCGCTAAAAGAAATATTGGGTCATAAAGTTTGTGAAAACGTTTGAAGTATTCCCGTTTGTATTTACGTACTTTGATGGTATACGAAATCTGTGACTTCTCTGCAAGTTAAAACCACACAAATCATTAACATGTTGACCGCTATTCTCATTACTGACGAGTAGTGGGCGATTTTGATTTTCATATGGATTGAACATCACCGAAAATTGATCGGAGTTGTCGCATCCCATAGACTTTCCAGTCGGCACCTTTCCAATACAAACAATAGACCCCAGTTTCGCTCTCATTAGAGCTCGTCAGTAGTGCATATGCTTGCCACTGCGGCCACTAGAAATGCGACCACGCCTTGATGAGGCAACCGTGTTTACCAATCGCCACCACGCAGTATGTGGACTAGGCCGAATCGGTGTCGCGGAAAACCTTGGTCCAATTTGACGGTCTGTGCAGCGAATCTGAACTGGAATTCAACTTTCATTGCGCTATCCACCTGTGGGCAGACGGTCGAATACAAGGACCGCCTGGCTCTTGTTCGGCGTTTCCAACCGAGTCAGATATTACACATTTGCGCGGGTTCATGCAATCGCAGACTGTAACGATTCACGTCTGATCGTTGAGTTACGCGTAGCCCAAAAACG
>JTDE01007474.1:16131-28133 GCA_014338405.1 Paragonimus skrjabini miyazakii | reverse complement strand
TCTTGTGTTCATACCTGAATTTTGTATAGTGTTTAGATCCACTACACTGGAAACGTTGTCATGCGTGTTTCACTATCAAATGTGTTGGTGTTCTTGTTGAAATGCAAACCAAACACAGTATGGTCGTATATTTCCGTTTCGACTATATCTGTGAAACGCCGTAAAATGAAGCACTCTCAGGCTATAGGATGACGTATTTCATCTCGGAAATGGCAATGAGCGCATTTATAAGACTTGATTAAGTGAGCTAACGTCAATAACGGGTTGTTTTCGCGAAAATGGTGGAAGTATTTTTTATCACGAAGCTGATACTTTTGGGACTTATTCGATGTATTCCAATTTTTCTATTAACGCCGTTTATTTACAATTGATATACGATGAGTACTTTGCCTGAAATTCCGATTTTAAAATTCCATAAAATATTTAAAAATCGAGGATTCGCGCCAAAAGGACCGTTTTGCCTTTTGAACGACCTTTAAGGCGAATCTCGTGAAACGGATAATTGCCATCGACTACTATTCAATAGTTTTGCACGTTGAAACTGTTTAGAAAAAATATATATGACTTAGCCTGTTCGGATCACATGATTACATTCAAATATGTTCATCTTCCTATCCTAACAGACCACGTGACAATCTTCCCGTGTTGCTCAACATCTTTTCCATTCAACATATTGGTCGTATATATTTAGTGGAAATCGGAATTCGTCTATAGTCATATACTAGGAAAATCTGTGAATCGATTTTTTCTCGCGTTTTTCGATTACAACTGTTTGCTGGAGATATACATTTTATTAACTAATACAAAATTATAAATTTTATATGAAAGCTGTGGTCAGAAAATATCTGATTCCACTGTTCGTCAAATTTCGCATGATCATTTAACGTCATCCTGCTTATCTCGTAATTTTGCTTTCCATTCTCGATTCCACGAAAAATTCTAACGCGAGATAACAATCCAAAACATCCGGACAATCAAAATCCTGTAATGGTTGGACAATTCGCGGGGTGTGTGAAATTCCGTCAATTTTGACGAAATGACGAAGTCCAGTCCAGAAGATCGTCCATTTCACAGCAAAAATTTGGACCCTTCTGTCTTTCTTCATCTTCATAAAAGTTTCTACATAATTTTCCGGAACCGTCTACATCAACTAATGGCGAAATCCTTTGACTGTTCATTTTCTCCATCCTGAAAAATGTTTTTTTCTTGAATGACCTTGAACATAAGGCCAACGTTAACCTTGTGAAGCGAGAATTGATGTAACTACTCAGCAGTTTTTTAATCGAACATTGACAATTTTGAGAACTTTCGTTTTAGAAGCAAGTGAGCCAAATGCATCTTCATAACCTAAAATTTTCCTCCATTATTTTGTCCGTTTTGTAACATTAGTTTCAGAATTGGTATATTGTACAATTAACAATTTTGAGTACGGTATGCGCTTCACGTTACCATGTGTATACTAAATACGCTTATCTTGGTGTGTTTCTCACAGATGCGTTGAGAAATATACCATTGTCATTATTATTAGTTGGACTCCAACGGCTCTCACGGTTTAAGTCGGTTGCTCTTACGCATTCCCCCCGCCTACTGAAGGTTAACTTTGAATGCCATTAGTACACTGAGATAGCGCTCGCAAGAGCACACCTTTTCGAGGTTAAAGTTTGACCCACCTACGCTTAAAACCTGATATTCCATACCTGACAAGAATTCGGAGAAGGGGGTAAGAGAATCTCTTTGACAACTCTGACCGGTGTCTAGTCATACATGGAGTGACAGAATCGTCTACTTCGACATCGTCGCCAGATGATGACCTCTCCCAATGGCAACTCATTAGAGGTAAGCTTTTTCTAAAGTATATTAGCTGTAGTAGAGTAAAAGGAATGCCGAGACCGAGCCACCTTACTCATCTAGACGCATAAAAACTGCTGAGAGTTGAATTTCTCATGGCCGACACGTCCAGTTTGGTTCTGAACGCATGGCATTGTCACCAGTCGAACGTGCCCAAAGATATTCAGGTGCGCAGAACGCTTTCCAGAATACTGAGGCAACTTAGAAGGTCGACGCTTCCGTTTCTAACCCTCGAACCGATAGCCAGTGTCTCAGCATGTAGGGATCTCCTTGAACTAGCTATCTCAAAAAACGGGCTCTCACCGTCCTCTTGCGAGTCGGCCTCATCCATGTGTAACTAACACTTCAGCAGCACTAACAGTAGTCGCCCATCTGCAGGTCACGATAACAAACAGTCGGATGACACCATCTGGGACATTTGTAATTAACCAAAGTGACTGGAGCTGCATGTATACTAACATTTCAAGCTTGGTGAATAAGCATCCGGAGCTTATGTTGCTCCACTAGGAAAAGAAATTCGAAATTATAGCAATTGCAGAGACGTGTCTGCGGCCGGACATACGGAACGTATGTCTGAAATGAATGCTCCAAGAAGGGAAAGGACCGATAAGCGGGGTGGCGGAGTAGCACTGTACCTGTTTAACAATACAGATCGCGTGGAGTTAGACGACCGATAGTTCGCTTAGTACCCGAGTCCATTTTGGTACGCATCCGTCTTTGTTCTAATAAGCCCCTCACCGTAGCCCTTATATACCGCCCACCCGCAAGTGACACAGTGTTTGACGGCAACCTAGCTGCTGCTTTACAAAAAGCCATCGAACCAACCTCTGTTAATATTTTGATACTGGGCGATTTCAATCACCCGGATATCGATTTCAAAGCTCTGAACTTGCACTCTGGTCGGGACTCATCTGCCGCCTCGTTTCTACAAACCACTACTGAATTAAGGTTATTTGAAAACCTACTAGGTCCCACCAGAGGGCGCCAAGGCTTTGTACCGTCTAGTATAGACCTAGTCTTAACTAACAAGCCTGGTTTAGTTGAGAAGCTGAGCATCAAAATACCGGCAGGTTGCAGTGATGTCGCTTTAATTTTATTCCGATTTATTTGTGCCTCTTCTGGGGTGGCAGTTGACCCTCCGAAACTACGCAATAACTTTAAGAGGGAATACGTAAGTATGAACGACTACTTTCTAACGGCCTTTCAGAACTTACCATTTTACCCTCCTTGGAAGTAGTCTGGCACCAAATTAATTCCACTATTGACAAGGCGACTAACATATCTGTTCCAATTAAAATCAACAAAGGTAATATGCCGTCCCATGGTGCTCGTAGATATACGAAAAAAACTTATTTATGACAAGCGTTATGTCTGGATGCAATCCAACTTACTTCAGAGCTCGGAATCTTACAGTCGATATAAGCTCATAAGAAACAGGTGTAACGAGGCTGTTGGTAGAGACAAAATTGAATTACAATCTTTTGCGGTAGCCCGATCAAGACAAAACTCCAAGTGGTTTTATAAGCAATCGTCTATAAAGCTTCAATAAAACCGGGTATTCCCAGGCTGTTTAAAGATTCTGGTCTGACTAACACCAATAAAGAGGCAGCGGAAGTCACTGGAAAATGACACCGCAGCCAACTTGTTTCCTAATTGTGGAACCTCTACGTCCGGCGTTCCGTCTGTCCGCAACGACATAGACTCTGGTCCTATCACAGTTCTTGTGATGCTTAAAAAATTGAACTCTAATGAGTTTCAAGATTTTAGCAACATACCATCAAGACTGCTAAAAAATTGTCCAGATAGCCCAGCTTCAATCGTAAGCGGTTTGCTTAGGAAACCATTCGAGAAAAGTGAACTACCTGGTGACTGCAACCAATGTGAAGTAACACCGCTCCACAAGCGCGGTGCACGTAAATTGCCTTCCAACTACAGACCCATTTCCATTCTCATCATCTGTTCAAAGGTATTGGAAGGAGTTGTTGATTATGCCGTCCGGCAACATCTCCACATACACTGAATGGTAACCCCTCAACAGCACGGCTTTAGACAGGGCCAATTGTGCGCTATCAACCTAATAGTTGCTCATGGGCAGTGGATTAAAGCAGTTAATTCCTGGGACCGAGTGGACATTATCCTGTTAGACTTCTCAAAAGCCTTCGACAGGGTTGATCACGGCATAGTACTTTCAAAACTACAGTGATTCGAGATTGAAGGGAAACGGCTACGGTGGTTGAAGGCGTATCTGAGTGAACGCACCCTCTCTGTCAGAGTCTATGGCACCTATCCACCAATTGGAAATGCCCAGTGTAGGGTACCACAAGAGTCAATTTTAGGAACGTTGCTGTTCACCCTATATGTCAGTTAAATACCGTCGCTTTTGCCTTCGAGTGTTTCGTTGTACGCGGGTGACACGAAGGCTTGGAGGGTCATTCGTAGCCCCTCCGACGAATCCAGTATACAATCAGATCTTTATACGTTGTGTAACTAGTGTAGATTTTACAAAATACCACTGAAAGCGACGAAGTGCAGAGTCCTGAATGTTCGTCATAATAGTGCGACCCCGTATCACCTTCATAATGTGAGACTTTGTGTATCTGAACAGGAGAAAGACCTAGGGTCGATTGTTACTCAGGATCTAGTTCTCTCCGTTAACTGCAAAATGTTGGCACGTAAGGCTACTAGTGTCTGTAAATTCATCAACCGTAGCCTAGGCTACCTAACCGCGGTAAACGCCATTCCAATTTATTCCATCCTAGTTCGCATTTTGATAGAAGTATATACTTGAGGCTGTTACCCTTATCACCGTAGGGATGCTTAAACAAGTTCAATGCAGGGCTACAAAGCAAGTGATGGGCCTTCGGTATCCCAGTTATGAATGCAGACTTCAAAGTTCAAATCTTTTTAACCTAGTGTTTCAAAAGATGAGAGGAGACATCATATTAGCCTACAGAATTTTAACCGACTTCCATCACCCTTGCTCATCCATTCTACACATAATTGGACGTCCAAGTTCAAGAGGGACTAGTTTCAGTCTTAAGCGCCAACGTTACCGTTTGCCTTGCGGCGTCATCCATTCGTACCTCAAGCAGTCTCCTTCTGGAACAACCTGCCAGAAGAGGTTGTCCCAGCCCCGAACCTTGACCTATTTAAGATTAGACTGGACAAATATTCCAGTGTAACCTCATATATTTTCAGTCCGCCCACTCTTCCAAACAATTTCTGATGGGAAAGGATCCCGTATAGAAAGACATATACAAATCAATATAACTGACACGTTGTGGTTTGTCTGTTTTGTTTGTGTCTGTTTTGTGTACTGTGTCTGATGAATGTCCCTCTGTATGTCTTATTGCATGTCTCGTAAGCGAGTGGATGCCTTGTGCGTGTTTGCGATTGCCTGATGTGGACAGCTGGATCCTTGCACCATGCCACTTCCACTTTGTATCTATTCCCTTGTCAACACTGTGTTCATGCTTCGGATCGAAGCTTGCACGACGATCCTCTAAACTCAAGTTGGTCCCTGGCCAGTTCTCATCCCGTGCCACCTGGAGGCGGATCAATAACAAGCCGCAGACTTGTCTGGATCTGCAAAATGTCGTTAAACCCGTGAAACTTTCAGTCTATAGCCAATGTAGGAAACTGGCTGTTCGCCAAGTACCACTTTATAGTCATATCGTGAGATGGAAAACCCGCAAACCAAGTACTCAAACTGTTCCCCATCTTACATCACACGAAAGAGTTGGATTTATTACAGTATACTCGGATTCATTATCAAACATTGTTGATTCTGATCTATCCTGAGATTGAAATCGCTAGCCTAGTCTCACTGACCTGGCCCATAAAAAGTGTTTGAGTATGCAGTTTGTGTTCACACTAGTTGCTACTTCAACCTGATTCACTTAAGCTATGAGTAAATTCTGGCTATGTGGTATAGGCTCACACCAGTAACTGCTTCACCCGATTTGCCTACGCTGTCATCAACGTCTCAGAATGCAGTATACGTTCACAATAGTACCTGCTCTACACAAATGACTTGGTGTACAATTAGCGTCTGAGTAAGCAGTATGCATCAACGCTTGTAGCAGCTTCTACCAAACGACTTCTGCCATGGACAGGTTAGAGGACGAACACATGCTGAGAGTGATGAAAAACTTGTGGTTAAAGCGTTTAGGGTATATGGTGACTGTAGAATCTGTTAAGATTCACGGCTGTACGCAGTCTATCGGGACGGCTGTAAACTTCTTGATTCAGAGCAGAACAAGACGGAATGCTGAAGGTTTACTCAGATAAAACTGGTTCTGTATATTAATAGGCAACGGTTAGCAAATTATACAACTTACAACCAACTGTACTCCGTGCACGGAATTTAACTGTCAGCAAATATCAGCCAACAACACGGTAGCGCAAACAGTTCAATGCGGCGGTACAAAAACAAAGAGCGAGTTCATGGGGCGGTTTGTATTAGTGATGCAGAGTTGATTACATGTAATAATGCAAGAGACGTTCGGCCAGTAATTAATGTAATCAGTTCAGGGGGATATATGTATAGATCTACAGTAGGATAGCTTGATTAATGGGATATTGGTATGGGGATCAGTTGTGATTGGCATTGTGCACACAGCTTGTAGCGAGCGGTTGGTCGGGCGGTAGCGTCGCTGCGCGGGGTGTGGCGGTCCCGTGGTTTGATCCTTCAGCTGCCGTTTTGTCATCCAACTATCAGTTTCAGTTGAGGTGATCCAAACACAACTTCCATTGATTCTGGCCAGAATCAACAGTGACCATCATCAATATTGCCGTTGATTGTCATATTGATTGGAGTATTTTTCTGCATCCCCATAAGTGCTTGGCGTTCTCAATATCATAGTGTGACTGACTGAGATGTATAACTGAGTCGGCGACCGCAACTTCGAGCTCAGCGAACGCAGTGCATGCAGCCCCGGTGAACTGGAACTTGCGTTCATAACAACGGCTGAATTATATAGATGGTATTATATGGCATTATATATGGCATTATATATATGGCTGCATTATATACTCACAACGAGGTATGAAACGTTGACAATAGTTGACCAGACCACTAAAACGACGAAGTTGCTCACAGGAAGTTGGCTCGGGGTATTCACGGATGGCTTTCACCTTATCCGTGAATGCGACGATTCTCTTTTCGGAGATCTTGTGACCCAGAAGTTATATTGTGGCCTTACCCAGTTCGAACTTGCTGGAATTAACTGTGACGCCGTGTTGGGTCAAACGTTCCAGTAGGGTGCAAAGCTGCGTAAGGTGTTCTTCCCGTAAAGTGCTAGCAACTAAAATATCATCTAGATAAGGGCAGACAGTCTAAACCGCGAGTCACTTCATGAATGAAGCGTAGAAAAGTTTGCGTTGCATTGCTCAAAACAAATGGCATTTGAAGAAACTCGAAAATACCAGAAGGAGTTATTACTGCGGTTTTGGGTAAATCTTCTTTGGCTAATGGAATTTGGTGATATGCTCGTACTAAATCTATCTTGCTGAATATGGGTTCTCCATGTAATCAAGTACTTAAGTCCTACATGGGTACTTGTCAGGAACGGTTGCCTTGTTGAGGCCGCGGTAATCACCGCATGAGCGTCAATCACCCGACTTCTTAGGGACCATATAGAGCGGTGAGGCCCACGGTCTCTTGGAAGGGCGGTTTATTCCGAGTTCGAGCATGTGCTCGAACTCTGCTCTGGCGAGTTTTAGTTTGTCTGGAGCCAACCGGCGGGGCCCTGCTTAGACGGGGGTTTCTTAAGGTGGATGTTGGAATATAGTTTGATGTGTGAAGGCCTTGCAGAAACTCATTGAAGATATGCACGAACCGTCTTGGTGCGGCGGACTGAGCGTATATGGGCGATAATGTCGTAACTGTTGCATGCGTGTCGAGTATGCTTAGCTTAGTGCTGGAATCGATTAACAGTCAGCGTTTCGTATCGACCAAAAGGTCGAAATACCGGAGAAAATCGATGCTGATTATGACGAAAGGTACCCCTGCAATTGTAAACCTCCAGCGGAATGTCCGCTGGAGGCCTGAATTTCGTTTTTAAGACCGCTGTCCATATGCGGTTATAGGCGTACCATTTGCAGCGCGGAGATGTGGGCTGCAGGAGTTTGGCACCTCGTCTTTTGTAGACGAAAACACGCTAACCTGCGCTCCAGTGTCAACCGGAAACGTGTGTTCAATTTCTAAATCTCGTACAAAAATGAGGCAACAGGAAGAGTCAGCGCTGACGGCATTGTTTGCCGTTAAGGTTCGGCTGTTGAGTTTGTATTGCCCCGATGATGCATAAGTGCAGAGTTTGCTGCAACGCTTGGCTCGGTTATCCAAACGTTTGTGGTATCAACGGCAGTCAGCTTTTCACTGTGGTTTGTGTTGCCTGGGTGATATATCAGATATATAATATATATATAGTATATCAAGCTCAGTGCACAAAAGGGCGAAAGCAAACGCTGCTGTCGAGTTCCTGGAACAATGCATCGAACGCTTAGAATTTCCGAAACAATATTGGACAATCGTCAGACGAAATCGCGTTAACATTAACGCGACTTTGCTGAAACGACTATCCATAAATGAGAAGGACACATGGAAGAACAGAGTATGCAACTTGGACTACAAGCAGGCTATTTACGTGAAGATATTAACAGAGCTGTTCACGAATGGGGCAAACGAGTTTGAGAGTTATGTTCAGCAGATCGTAGCCAAAAGAGGAGAAAAGAAATCAGCAAGACTGAGAAATCAACTCAACCCGATCAAACCTGAGGCAGAATTTCCGAGAAATCCGGAACAGTACGTGCATAATTTTTCCTTTTTGGAATGGAATAAGTTTGCTTTTGAAGTATTACCATTAGGACCAAGATTTTGCTGTCCAAAAAGTAAACTTAGACAGTTAGATTTAGAAATTCAATTTAAAAACCTTTATGATCAACTGATCAGTTTAAAACCAACGTCATTTCTTAACGCTGAGATTCGCAAATCAACCTTGATTCAGTCATGTTATCAGCGCCTGACCCGGAAAACTATAGGTAAAACCTAGTTACTCGACAACATGTAGCCGCACTGGAGTCCGCAAGGCGAAATGAGGAAAAAATAATGTCCAGACGTGACAACAGGGCTGGAATCGTCATTCTAGATAAAGCTGATTAATTAGCTGAAATGAATGCTTTACTGGCAGATACAACCAAATTGGTCTGTATAAAGACTGAAAAAGACAAAATCAATATTTATTGAAAAGGCGTTAACAAAGACACTGAGATGTATGAAACAACAAGGGCTGATTGATTCAACTAATTTCGAAATAATTGAGCCAGTAGGCAGTGTAATTCCCAGGCTTTATGGGTTACCTAAAGTGCACAAAAACCAAGTGTCGCTACGGCTGATTTCAGATATGCGTATTTTGCCGTGTCATGCAATGGCAAAATGGCTAACCGATTTGCTAGAACCAGTTAAGAGAATACTAGCGATTCATGGTCTTAGAGATTCTTTTGAATTTGTTGAAACGGTAAGGAAATCGAACACAAAGGGAATGCGTTTATTCTCGCTGGATGTTACGTCTCTATCCATGAATACCCCACTAAATGAGACGATTGAATTCTTCGGTCGGTATATAGAGAGCAATGACATAAACGTAGGGATACCAGTAGATGAGCTGAAGCAGCCTTTGTATCGCTGCACTCACAACGTTCAGTTCAGTTTCTCCGGTAGGTTATATAGACAAAAGGATGGAGTGGTAATGGGTTCACCCTTAGGCTCTTTATTAGCGGACATCTTTATGGCTGAGCTTGGAAGTAATTCACTAGCAGATAATATAGAGTCATTAGCTCTTTATAGGCGCTATAAAGACGACACTGTGTGCATGGTAGATGACTCACAATGCCTCAGTGAAACACTAGTGCACTTCAACCGTGCCCACAAAAATATCCGCTTCACCCTAGAACCCGAGTCACCAGGAGGTACAGCTTTTCTATACATGTTCATGTCACGCCGTGAGGATGGCACATTACAACGTAAAGTACATCGCAAAGTAACCTGGTCAAGACAGCATACTAACTTCAATAGTTCAGTACTTTTGAGACAAAAGAATAATTTAGTCCAATACTCACTAGACAGAGCTGTGAAAAGTTGCTGAGGTGACACCGTAGAAGAAGAAAAACAGTTCATATTTAACACTCTCCTTGAAAACGGTTATACAAAACAGTTTATAACTAAATACACGATAAATAGCACAAAAGTGTATGTATCGCAAACCGTAGACAAAAAGTCAGTCTGTATTACGTTGCCTTTCAAAGGCGACAGCAACGCTGAGAACATAACCAGGGGACCTAACGTGGCACTTAACAAAACCTATTTCGCAGCTCATTTACGTATACGATTTAACTCCACACCAGTTTTGCGTCCCCAGCTAAAAGATATACCGCATGCACATGCTGCTTCTTTTTGTGTTCACTGTTTTGTTTGTTCCGCTGGAGAAAACTACATAGGCCGCATAACAAGGCGACTATCTGAACGCATGTGGGAGCGTCATCCAGCATGGCTAGCTAGAGGATCGATGAAAACTTACTTATCGGCGGTCGCTGCACACTTGGTCGAATTGAACCATGTGATTAACACGGCCGATTCGTTCAAACCGATCTATCGAGTCTGCGGAGTGCAATCGAAGTGGGTAAAGGGTTGCAGAAGCCATCGCACTTCGATAACACCTACCCCTTTATGTTCAAAAAAACGTCTGGTTAAAGCATTGAACTTCCCGTGGCCGTGTATTAATAACCCGGATCGATATGTTACGTAGGAGCACCAATTTGCCAAAACCACTTGAAGAGTCTGACTAACTGGACATTAATGCCTACCATCCCTCATCCTATTGATGTACTACCCCTGTCAAACCCATATAAATGTGTTGCAGTTAGCCTGGTGATGAAACACTAAAAACAAACTTGTTTGCTACGCGCTTCCTCTCATGTATTAGATCGACAATCTGATGAGCGGTTTGAAAACATTTTGTTCACATCATGCCGCAAAACTGTGATTTCTGCTCTCAGAACACCAGTGCCCATTGCATCACGTTCTAATGATGATGATAATAATAATAATATAGGTATATTTCTCAACGCATCTGTGAGAAACACGCTCAGAAAAGCGTGATCAGTGTACACATGGTAACGTGAAACGCATACCGTACTCAAAATTGTTAATTGTACAATACACCAATAATGGAAATAAAATTGTAAAACGGACATAATAATAGAGGAAAACGTTAGTTTATGAAGAAGCATTTAGCTTATTTGCTTTTTAAACGATAGTTCTCAAAAATTTTAATGTTCGATAAAAAATGCTGAGTAGTTACATCAATTTTTGCTTCACAAGGTTAACCTCAGTTCAAGGTTCAAGGTCGTGCCAGAAAAAAGATTTTTCAGGATGAAGAAACTGAACAGTCGAAGAATTTCCCCATTATTTGATGTAGCTGGCTCCGGAAAATTATGTAGAAATTTTTGTGAAGATGAAGAATGATAGAAGGGTCCCAATTATTGCGGAAAAATGGACGATCTTCAGGACTGGAATTTGTTATTTCCTCAAAATTGACGGATTTTCACAGACCTCGCGAATTGTCAAACCATTACGGGATTTTGATTGTCCGGACGTTATGGAATGATGTCTCGCGTTAGAATGTTTTGTGGAATCGAGAATGAAAAGCAAAATTACGTGATAAACAGGAGAACGTGAAATGATCATGTGAAGTGTGACGAATAATGGAACCTGATATTTTCTGACCAAATTTTTTATATAAAATTTATGATTTTGTATTAGTAAATAAAATTTATATGTTTAACAAACATTTGTTATCGAATAACGCGGAAAAAGATCGATTCACGGCTTTATACAGTATGTGAATATAGCCGAATTCCGATGTGGGTTTAGCATATACGGGCGCTATGTGGAATGGAAAGGATGTTTTGCAACAAGGGAAGATTGTGAGATGGTCTGTTAGGATTGGAAGATGAACATATTTGTATGTAATCATATGAGGCGAACAGGCTAAGTTATATATATATATACTTTTCAACATATATATATGTATACTTTTTTTAATTTTTTTTCTTTTCAAAAAGTTATATATATATACACTTCAAACAGTTTTAAC
>JTDE01007471.1:14268-29063 GCA_014338405.1 Paragonimus skrjabini miyazakii | reverse complement strand
GAGTGACTATGATTTGTTTAATACTGTTGTACAACCATAAATTCGGCTGCTTGTCTCATGAATATGAACTGCTTACTGCAACCAGTGCGAGGTCTTCTGCTTATTACTTGCTTGGAGGTTTCAATCCTAGTACGATTTCAAGGGCTATTCGAAGTCCCTAATTCAGAGTATTACACACCATGACTTGTGGCACCGATGGTTCCTTTGTGTACCACGCGCTTTCGTTTCCGGCCGCGCAATAACTGCTCGTTGAACTCGCGGACGCCCGTCAGAATCGTGTTCCTCCAGGCATTCCGGTTCAACGCTGTCTTCCCAACAACGAAAATCAATTTCACAACGTGAAAGACTTACCTGCACAGCTTTTGACCAACAGGATTTCGCTTACCTGATCTCAGTCGTCCACAGAGCACCTGGTTTGGAATACGGTCATCGCCCATCCGACAGACGTGACCCAGCTAGCGAAGCTGATGCAACATCAACAGGGCTTCCATTCCGTCCATGTCCGTTCGTCGCATTACCTCAGTGTTCGGAACCGTTTCCGACCACCGAATACTCAAGATGCGTCTTAGACATTGCAAATGAAAACGGCTCATACAGCGCACGTTCTTCTGATACAATGTCCACGCTTCACTGCCGTACAGCAGTATAGACAGCACCATTGAGCGGTAGACAAAGAGCTTAGTGCTCAGCTTCAGGGTGCGGTTCTTCCACCCATATCTTTCAAGACGTCCGGAAGCAGTACTAGCCTTTGCCACACGAGCTCTCAACTCGCGGTCAACAGACAGATCGGTGGATAGAATGTTGCCCGAGTGGCAGAAATCTGTGCAGTGGTCGACAACAGTTCCATTTATGTGAATTTGGGGTGATGGTGCACAGACAGCACCTCCGCCCGGAGAAGGCTGAAAGAAAGAAAATGTCTTACCTGTGTTGATATCCAATCCAAACTTAGATGCCGCGGTCGCGAAAGCCATGGCCAGTCGCTGTAGTTTATCCTCACTATGCACAAACAGCACGCTGTCGTCTGCGAACAGAAGTATGCACATCGTTGTGGTATGTAACCGGGTTGGGGCACCGAAACGTCGAATATTCAGTAGGCGCCCGTCCGTCCGGTACTCGACCTCAATACTGTCCACCCCAGAGTCCTTAAAGGCAACTGTTGGCATGGCAGTCAAATATAAACTAAATAGGGATGGAGCCAGGACGCAATCCTACTTCACGCCAGTGACAGTGTCAAAATCATCAAAGGTAGATCTCCATGACTGCACCTTAGACCCCATGCCCGAATGTAACAATCTAACCAAATTGACGAACTTAACTGGACATTCAAACTTAACAAGCACCGTACACAGCGCCTCGCGGCTCACGGAATCAAAAACCCTGGTGTAGTACACGAATAGGACACACAGGGGCTGGTTGCGTTCCCGGCACTTTTCCTGAAGCTGTTGAGCAGCGAACACCAAGTCGATCGTACTACAATTCGCCCGGAATCCGCATTGCTCCTCAGAAACATTGGCCTCCAGTAAATCCGTATTCAGCCGATTCGGTAGAATTTTGGCAAGCGCCTTGCCCGTGCAGCTCAGCACACTTATCCCCCGATAACCGTCAGGGCATTGCTCGCTACCCTAACCTTTAAACAAGGGTACGATAAGGGCACCCTTGAAATCTTGCGGCATCATTTCGTGCTCCCAGATGGAGTGAACCAGCTAGAACATTGCACGTTCCGTCGCCGGTCGGCCACTCCACAGGATATCACCTGGTAATCCATCTTCACCTGCAGCCTTACCGTTACGAAGTTGACCAATCGCTGTCCGCAATTTTAGTAAATCAGGAGCGGGAGTAAGCGAGGGCTTGATGGCCTGTAGCGGTAAGCTGTTCACGGTCACTCAATCAATGGGAGCAAGACGATTTAGTAGGCTACCAAAGTGTTTGTGCCAGACCTTCATGATGTCCTCTGGCTGGGTGCGCAAACAGCCAGTGTCCACGTCTACCAGTGCCTTAGTAGACTGGATAAATGGACCGAAGATCGCTTCGGGCGAATTGTAGAACTCCTTATGTCTTCGAAGGTCCGCGAAGTCTTGCATCAAATCACCCTGGTTCATCCACTAATTGTCCTTGATTCCGCGAACACGCTCGGCCACTTGACTTCGGATAATTCGGAACGCCGCCTTCATTGCTCCATTGTCTGGGTTCACCGTGGAGGCAGCAAACGCAGCATTCTTCTCTCATACCAGTTCGGTGATAACTGCGTTGTCGTCGTCAAACCAGTCCGGACGTTTCTGGCGTTTGACACCAATCGTCTCGGTGGCTGCCGTCGTGACCCGCTCCTTGATGAACTGCCAAATAACTTCAGGAGTAGTGGATATGGGAACGTCGTGCAGACGAGCGGCGACTGCACATTGAAAAGCAGTCTTTGTCTCACAGTTCTCCAGTCGTTTGATATCCAATTTGTGCCGTTGTCCGGAAGACCTACAATAAACGGACTTGTGTACGTGGATAAATAATTTAGTCCTGGCCAGTCTATTATCGGTGCTACATTCAGCGCTGCGCATCACTCGCGTGATACGCACTTCACGAATGTCGCGCCGTCGTACAATCACGTAATCCGGCAGATGGTGATGATTACTTCGCGGTGGGTCCACGTCGTGGTGTCGCCCGCATCCAGATGGAATCGGGTGTTCGTGATAGACAGCTCGTGAGTAGCACACAGGCGGAGCAGACGATCACCGTTCTCGTTCACTGAACCAATGCCGTAGGGTCCGAGGACTCCCGGCCAAGCTACCGAGTCGTGCCCGACCCGAGCGTTCGTCACCCAAAATAAACAGTCGATCAGCCACAGGCACCGACCGAAGTGTGGCGGACAGTTGACCATATAACTGGTCCTTTGTATCATCAGTGTGACACATGGTCGAACCATAAACAAGTATGTGTGGCACACTTACCTCGACCGAGTCGCAGGCGCATAGACAGCATTTGAGGGCTGATGCTGTGCGGTTTGCCTATCATCAAAGCGTTGATGCGATCAGCGACTGCAAAACAGACACCATGCTCCTGAGCACCATTTGTCGGGTAACCTATCCAGTAGAAGGTGTACCCAGCACCTGCTTTCCGTAACTTACCCTAGTTCGCAAGCCCTGCCTCGCTCAAGGCTGCTACGTCGATCCCATAGCGACGCAGTTCCATCGCGACCAGCGCAGTGCGCCGTTCTGGCTGTCCTTTGGAGGTGCATCGATCCATGAGCATGCGCCCATTCCATGCTCCAAAACAAAACGTCCTGCGTCCCCGGGCATGTTTCAGGTTGCTCTTTGGGTTACTGAAAATTGAGTGAGCATTATCTGCTCGGGGTTTCATGTTGGGGGGACGGTATGAGGGTGAGTGATTGGCGGTAGCATACTTTTGCATATCCACCCTGCCATATGCAGCGGATAGGGCGAACTGGTTTACCATACGCGACGGCCGATGCAGTATGGTATTTGGCTTTTGTTGTAGTCATGGTTTTTGTGGGCTTAGAATACTGCCAGGACGCCCAGACCTAGACGGGAGAGCGATTAGGGCCCTCAACCAAAGCCTTTGGCTCAAAAGCTTGTACCGCAAGGCAGCAAGTGAGATGGGCACACATAGGCATCAGCATCAACCAATTAAAACAGGTTCCACAGTCACAACCCAAGACATTAGGCACATTCACACAGAGGTAATACTTTGCAGACAAACCAATCGAAAGAACAGATAATCAGATCAGGCAACAAAGAAGATACCAAACTGAGCCAAAACGCAAAACACTCACATCATACACAACTAACGACTCACAACGGACGCATCTGCCTTTTGTCTGGCTGCTCCCCCTTGGCCAATCTGACATGGTTGAACCTGCAACGACCGAGGTCGCAGTCAGCGCAGCCCGCCGGATAAGAACATCACACAAGCCTGACCACCACGCCAAGGTAGCTGAAAAGGTTGGGTATAACGTATATATACGTTTATATAGGCATAAGTGTGCATACCTACATATATATATACAATATATGTATATAATATATTTTACGTTATATAGATTATGTTATCCCGTGTTTCACCTATGTAGGTGTGTGTTTTTTTTTCGGAAACGTTTTCAGCATTCATATGTCCACCAATGTGCATTTCTCCGGTTCGAATGTTTCATAAGCCTTACGGATTTAATTTTCGTCATTGATGATGCCTATCTTGGATTGGGGACCTTTTAGTGGTTTGCATTTCATTTGTTTTCAAAATAAGTTGCTTGGTTGAATACGTAAAACAGCATGTTTGTCGGTTCCGTAGGTGTACGTTGGGTACAAGAATGGCTATTTTTGCTGAATGTGTTCGACCGTTGACACGTGCGGTGGGGTTGAAGCGTGAGATAATAGGTCTTCTCACGAATGCTTAACGTGTGGCTGATTTTGGAGGTAACTTTCGTACATGATAAACGTTGGTTTCCCCCGTTGCGTCATATTGGATGTTTAAAGGTTCTCAGAAGTTCTGCTTATTATGTCAGTTGTCTTTAGATTGTATTATGCGGAACTGTTATTAAACGGCACATGGTTCCCCCTGTAAGTCATGTTTTATTATGAGCTTATTTTTTCCTACGGTGGTCGGTAATGCATAAAAGTACTCTTCGTTAAGTTACTACTGCATACTTGGAATGCAAGTTCTGAGGGGGAACATGCTGACTGAAGACCGTTTGTTCAAGTCAACGAACATTACAGGACTGTTAGTTTTGATGTATGCGAAATGGAGTTACTTTCTGCCGTCGGACTCACTAACCGAGAGCTAATTCGGGAATGAAACAGCCTCCTGCCAGGGAAACTGATGGGCAACGTCGTTTCTTTTGGTGCTGTGAGGTCAGACAACAAAGTTAATGCAGCCAGTGTAACCTATCTCTTTCCAGCATAGCATGTACTGGCGCATATCATAAGTTCCTGTGTTTAGTGGTAACGCTGTATTTTGGACTTACCACAGCAGTGCGTAAGTGCAGTCATGCTTCACATAGATTAACAGCATGGGTTGCTGTGCCTGGCTGTGAGCCTTCTGTTACCTGGAATGGTGACCCACGTAAAAGTTTATCCGGTGTCTCTAGTGCTCGGTGTATCGTTGGTAGCGTGATGAAGCGTCTCTTACGTTAACTTAGAGTAAGTCACTGATAACGAATGGTGTATGGACGTGCCGCCATATGCTGTACCATGGACCGGTGACAGCTGAATCCACTTACCACGTGTCCTCCTCTGGATTACATTAGCTCCCAGGTACCGTCCGTCTATAGCCGTTGAACTTCCTTGCCAGCTCACACGTGATCGATGGTCACGATACGTCGGCTGGAAAGTGTACCCGTTCAAACCTTCCTACTGCTACCACCGCAGTATCATGACCATGTGGTCAGGTATATTGTGTTTCCACATCCTATTCCATTTCAACAAGCACATCCCGATCTATTTCATTGTAATACACGGAGGTACGGAATGATGATGAAGGTATATTTGATAACTTTGGAATATACAAGTACCAATCAGTTATACACCACAGCTCCGTTAGTCTATCCTGGAGATGGTTGCCACCACCACACTATCTTGAAGAAGGGTTGGATTTTGCAGCAATTATGCCCACTCCGCAACGTGGTGGGAATGTCTTTCAGAAATGAATCGGAGGATGAGGTCGGAAGTCAGGAGTTTGCCCCAGGGTCAGTTGGGCGTTCCAACGTACACCGCAAAAGGAAGTGTAGAATCTGTTGGGATTCACAGCCACATGCAGTCTATCAGAGTAACTGTAAACCTCTTGATTCGGGGCAGAACAGACGGAATGTTGAAGGTTTACTCAGATAAACTGGTTATTTACATAAATAAGCAACAGTTAGCAAATTATACAGCTTACAACCAAGTGAACTGTGTGCACGGAATTCAACCGCAAACAAATATCACCTAGTAACAGGGTGGCGTACACCGCCCAATGGGGCGGTACAGAACAAACAAAGCGAGTTCAAATGAGAATTCGTGGTGTCGATACAGAGTTGGTTACGCGTAATAATGTAAGTAACGTTCGACCAATAATTAATGTAGTTAATACATGGGGATATATGTATAGGACCCACAGTACGATAGTTTAACAAATGGGGTATGGGTGTTGGGATCAATTAAGGTTAGCATTGGGCATATCGCTGGCCCTCGACAAGTGGCCGGGCGGTAGCGGCGTTGCGCGGGGTATGGAGGTTCGTTGGGTTAATCCCCAAGCGTCATTTTGCCGTCCAACTCTCAGCTTCAATTGGAGTAACCCGAGCACAACTTTCATTGATTCTGACCAGAATCAACAGGGAGTTAAAAGCTTCAGGATATGCAAAAGTGCTCGAAACGAAGCAATCGAGGTAGCAAAGAAATCTAGTCTGTCTTGTGAGCTCAGCCAAGCGCATGACAGCAAACACAACCCCAAGATGTTTCACGGTTGTGCTCAGTTCATGTCTTATCGACGGAAGGAAATTGGGACTACACTTTCCTATAGTGGATGGATTACATTGATTGACGAAGGCATAACGGACGTGGTTATGGCATCGTTTCAAAGTGTTTATTGTACAGCCCCTCATTCTGAGGCCATGAGGGCGGCCACGGTTGATGAGGGCTTTAAGCCACATGAAGTTGGGCGAGCAATATCCCTGCTAAACAGTGCAAGGTCCGCAGGACCGGAGCTCATCCACCCAACAATCCTAAAACCCCTAGCCAAATCGTTGGCGTCGCTTTTTGCTCAAACGTTGAACCATACGTTAAAAACTGGGGTAGTTGTGAGGGTCTGGAAGGAAGCCACTATAATTACTGAATTCAAAGATGGTAGTTGATCAGTTGTTGAAAAATAGTGACCAGTAAGCTTGGTCAGTGTTTTCGGCAAAAGTTGGAACGCTTATTACGAAAGAGGATCTGCAGATTCTGCCATGAGCAGAAACATTTCAGAGCTTCACAACACGGATTTCTAAGGTGCAGGTCTTGTCTTACCACTCTGCTGACTTTTTTAAACTCTGCTGCGGAGAAGCTGGATAGAGAGGAAGTGGTCGAGGTGTGCTATCTAGATTTCCAGAAAGCTTTCGATCCTTTCAGTCGCAGACTTTTGGCTGAAAGCTACGAAAAGCTGGAATGCCCCCTAGAATATGTAGGTGGATCTAGACGTTTCTAGTTGGAAGGTCGTGTAAAGTGAGAGTGAGACGAACACTGCCGGAAGAAGGTTCCCCGTTAATTTTAGTACCTCATGGGTAAATCCTCTCCCCTCTGCTCTTCCCTGCATACACAAATGACTTGACCAACAGCTTAGTGAACCCATGTCGCCAATATGCAGATTATATAAAGCAAACCCAGACACCTCACACGAGAACATTCTGGAAATCTGCCAGTGGACAGTGAAGTAAAATTTGCTGCTACATGTCCTAAAAAGCCATAACCTCGATAGTGCCCTTCAGCTGACCCCCAGAGACCTAAGAAATGCAATTGGACAGACATTCAGAGGCGACGAAATAGCAAATGGGAGACTTAAGTATTCAAGCCATCAGTACGTTCACTCAGTCTGCCCAGTGTGCCGCAGCTGTGACAAAAGCAGGGCGGGCGCTACGTCGACCAAAATCCGCGATCGCTAACCTATATCCAGCTGTGTTCATTCCAATGTACTCGGCCATAGTTCTCCCCATTTGGAATATTTCGACCATGTTCGATCACCATACCCCGAAAAGGATATTGCAGTCCTCGAAAAAGTACAGAAGCTTGTCACACGCATGGTATGGCGTATGAAGCTAAGTCAAAGTTGGTTGAACATTTTCTCACTCGAACGACAGAAGGTAGGACAGAGGCTTATGGAGACGCACAAAATTGCCCACCATGCGAACACAAGTCCTCTAGCATGTTTGTTTGTGATGCGCCAGTACAGAGGTTTAAGGGGTCGAGGGTAACTTGTGGGTAACTCAAAATTTGGTTCAAGTGTTCTCGCCGTCAGTGTTTACTCATATCTTTTGCCCTGTTAGTGCCCTGCGCATCAAAAATTGCATACGATTACTGTTATCCAGTACATATCAAATGCTTTGGGTTACATTATATCAGTATCTGTTTTATTTTGCATATTGCCGTTCCTGTTGACAACGCCCCGAATTAGATCCAGCTGTGCTGAGACTCAACAGACACTGACCGAGGTGGTGAGCATTTGCGTCCGTTGCGGATGCAAGATGTCTGTACAAAACGATATGCAGTGCTGCAAGTGTAAGAAGTGATACCACTTCAAATGCACTGGCCTCAACGAACACCAGCAGCCTGCCTCTTCGGTCTTAAATTTTATCTGCATGAACTGCAGGTTCGACGACAGTCCAGTAGCCGCTTTGTTGCTGACTAGTAGCGCCCGCACTACGAAGAGTGGAGCAACACAGAAAACCTGCGACTGCAACTGCGATGTCCTTCTTAACACTGCGTGTCCTTCCATTTCTTCCATAGGGAATGGGATGGAGGTGTACCGACGGACTCTGTCGGAAATGAAGTTGGAACTCCAGTCTCTGAATGAACATACTGCACTTGTCCCATTGTGTTGCAATCACCAAGAAGGCAGTTGCCCTGTCAACTGCACACGTTGAGGAGGCAGCGGTAAATATGAAGGAGAAAGCTATCAGAAAAAGGAGAGACGTTTTGTGAGGCCACTTCCCTACAACGTCTTCTCTAAGTGAGCTAGCCAAATCAGTCTTAGCTTCTTTATTCTCCCCGGATGTTAATGACCTCGTACTCGCATGCAGGTTACGCGTAAAGAAAACCAAAAAGTTATTGGGCTCTTTGGTAACCTTGCCAGCCATGCGCAGACTTGAGGCAGTGGTGGAAAAAACACTGATTTTAAATCCGCCAATGCCCACATAAGAGGTGTGTCTTTCAATCTCAAGAGAGGGCAAGAGAGGGTAAGACGTGAGCAGTGGACTAAAACTAAGTCACATATCATGGCAGACCGGAAGCTACAACTGGGGTCTAGGGTCGCAGCTTCTGTTTCAGTAGCATCCACTCAGGCTTATGTGCCAGTGATAGAAAACGGGGATCCCGCTTACGTAGTCGACATTCCAATGACCAACGCCCTAAACATGGGCACAAGTGTCAAAGATACCAATACCAAACATAAGCCGTTCTCCGATTAACCTGAGCCGAAAACCACCGAAAAACCCCGCAAAAATGCTTTCTTCCAAAAATTGGGGACGACAGGGGCCTGTTGGGGCCGCCGGCAGTGATTCAAAGAGTATTTATTTGGCCCGCCTCAACAGGTTCTTCTATCGGTGGTTCCATGAAACCCTTCTTCAAACTTTGCACCCAGCGGACGAACAATCCAAGTTTTTTGTGGGTGAAAACTCACGAACACTCGCTCAAATAGTGAAATTTAGCAGGGTTGCAGAGGTCGCAAGTGGCGACAACAAGAATGCTAGTTAAGCGTCCTGCAGAAACGCTGACGTACGCGCAGAACGGTGATGTTGCGCAATCAGCCCCGGAGGGGGGCCACCAGAGCCGCTCAGCAGTACAGACCGAGTCCAACCCCACCACCCTCATCACTTGTAGGTCTTCTTTCCCAATATCTTCCCTGCGCTTTCCCCTCTTCTTTCTCGAGAGGTCAAGTGAAGAAGTAACCCTTAATTGATTGTATACGAACTGTCTGAGTTTGTTTAATAAGTTACTGGAAATCAGACAGCTGACTCATGACACACAACCCCACATTTTTGCTTTCACGGAGACCTGGCTTACAAAAGACATTAGTGACAGTAGACTGAGTGTCCGCGGGTAATTACTTTACCGAGCTGACTTCGCCCGAGGGAGAATGAGGGTTCTGCGATTTTCCTTCTGCTTTGTCTCCAACACCCACGGTTATCGGTGGATTTTATTCCTCTGATAAGTGTGACGCCCTGTAGTTTCGACTGGCATTGTGTGGCTAAGACTCACTGCAATTGGGGGTATTTATCTTTCTCCCTCATCCAATGTCTCCGACGAAGACACTCTTCTTGTAAACCCAGACAACTACCTACGGCAACAAAACTTTGTCCATCTGCCTACCGTGGGGGACTTTAATGCACCAAGGATAAACTGGGCATCAGTTTCTCGACAAGAATGTGAAAGCGGATTCTCGATTTCCTTGCCGACGCTGATACGATGGGAGGCATGGACACAGCATGTCAACGCCCCGACGCTACACCGTTCTGAACAGATTTTCTCTCTGCCCGACCTGGTTATCACTAATGAAGGCCATCTGGTAGACAGAGTGATCATCAAACCACCACTTGGACACGGTGACCACTCTCTGCTAATTTTTGATCTTGTCTGTTTCTGGCTACAACAACCAGTAAAAAAGTATATAATTCGAAACTTTAATCAGGCGTGTTTTAATGACCTGAGAAGTTACCTAGGTTCACTCTTTGATTATAACCCGGTGGACCAGAACTACTGCGCGTTTCAAAGTGCAATTGAGAAAACGGACGATCTACTTGTACCGAACAAACTGTGACTTTTCGCTTATCGGTCACCTCTTCCGCGCAGAATACGTCATCTCCTCGATGACCGTTCTCATTAATTAGCGAAACACAAGCTTACAGGAAACTCGGAGGAACTAAGCGAGCACTGCGTTATTCGAAATGGGTGTGGGAGGGAAGTCCGTGAACACATCATATTCGTACAAGAAAAGGTACTCCTCAGAATCAACGGAAAAAATTCTTATCTAAGCATGTGCAACGGGTAAGAACGAAAAATCACTCGGCTCTTTCTTTGCGACTGCCCGACGGGGAAACCTCATCTGACACCCTAGTTGTGGCCGAGTTATTTAGAGACTACTACTTGGCAGTCTACAACGTCGCACCACCGGATTGGCACCCTATCCCCCCACTGCAGAATTACCAGTAACCACTGGTTACCGTTGAGTTTTCTGTGCTAGGAGTTGAAGACATTTTATTCAACGTTAATTCATCCAATGCAATGGGTTCTGACAAAATTCACCCCAGAATTCTCAAAGAAGCAGCTGCTAGTCTGGCAGAACCCTTTTATAAGCTGTTCAAACAGACACTTCGGACTGGCATTCTACTTAGCGCATGGAAAAAGGCGACGGTCACGCCCATATTTGAAACGGGTGACCGGCACTCTCCGGCTAGCTATCGGCCAATCAGCCTTACTGGCATTCCGTGTAAGATAATGGAGCGCTTACTAAAGCGCGCCATCCTTAACCACCTTTTATCAAACCATCTTTTTTCCTATATCCAGCATGGCTTCCTTCCTAATCGGTTATTCGTAACTAATATACTTGCTTCCATGGACAGTTGGGCGGAGGCCAGAGACAATGGCCTTATCTCACATGCCATTTTCTTCGACTTTGCCAAGGCTTTCGACCGTGTCCCACACGGCCCCTGAAACGCAAACTGGAAGTCTATAGTATTCAAGGAGAGGTTCTTCGCTAGATTGTTTCTTCCCTTGATAACAGAACGTTTAGAGTTAAAACCGGACCAGACTTCTAATCTCCCTCTTTCATTTCTGTCGGAGTTCCTCAAGGGTCAGTTCTAGATAATCTGTTATTTCTGATATATAAGTGACCTTCCGGACAATATTTCCAGCAACGCCCTCCTATATGCCGATGATCTAAAAATCTGGAATGCCACTGATCCCAATGCACTACAGATTGATCTTGATGCGATTAGGCGTTGGTCGGACAATTGGAGTCTTCTACTAAATGACAGTAGGTGCGCATATATGCCACTCGGTGGAGATTCTGGCAATGCCTTCGTGGTTCATAGTGCATCTGGCACAATAGATTGCATAAAAATCGACCTGAAGGAAGATCTGGGCATCCGGTTTTTGTCTACCTTATCTTTCGCATATCACTGAAATTGCGGCGAGGGGGATGACTGAGCGCACTTTCCCCCACAGACAAGATAGCGTTTCAAACGATTTGTGGGGTATATATAAGGCCACTGCTCGAGTATGCCACTCAGGTCACGCATACTGGTCTGAGGAAAGACATACTGGCTGTTGAGCGTGTCCAGCGTGCGGCTACCAAACTAGTCAAGGGCCCAAGAAATGTCGTGTACTAGTCCCGCCGTGAAATTCTTGATCAAAATTCACTTGAATTTCGACGACTTCGCGATGAATAGGTCGATGAGCAATTCCTTATCATAGCGAATTATGACGACCGGCAAGGACATGACCGGAACCTGTTCAAGCTTCGTACTCGGACCTTCCGTAGGCAGCAGTTCTTTTCTTGCAGGGTTATAAATCTTTGAAACAGTCCCCCCTCTGAGGCAGTTAGCAACACTTCTAGAGATCGTTTTAAAGATTTACCTGATTCACATTTACCAAAAATCCATTATGCAAATAATCTTAATCCGTTCTTGATATTTAATGTAATCTCCAAGAGCGGTGCTACACCCTGTTTTCACTGAATGCCGTTCAGACCAACAGACGCCCGCTTGACATTGAACAAGAAAAACCGACTGGATCCAGGAACCTTGGGTCACTGCCTCGAACCCACGCATCAATCGCTGAACCGCTTTTCATCAACCGAGTAGTCATCCTGCGGAATATGTTGCCCACAAGGATTGTTGATGCCTTCGGCGTATATGTACTAAAATTTGACTGAAGACGTTCTCCTAGCAGCGCATGAACTGCTCGATGACTGCGGGGCCCGGGTATACCCTGATATATCATGGGCTGAAAGCCAGAGGCAAAAACTCGCTCAGAATGAACCTGGGGCCACTGACCGATCTCGCAGTGTTATTATTAGGGGTGTCCCTGATTCCACCACCAACTACCTGGAACATGACAAGAGTCAGTGGCGATTCCTGTCAACTGCACTTGAACTTACCAACGTCCAGGTTCAACTTATTCACCGCATCCTGCGGCCCAAGCCGACCACGACTCCTCAAAATTACTGTCACCTCGCATGAGATGGCATCGCCCATACTGGAGCGGTTCCGCCATCGGCGTCGTCTTAGCCCCGGCGCAATTCGCTTCACACCGATCGTTCTAAAGAAGAACGAGATTTATTAAAAGTCGTTGACCACACGCGTACTAGTCGCCTGGCGGTTCTTGTTGGGCATTTATTGATCTCAAAAACTGGCAACGGCCGGCTCCAGTGAAGTCGGCGACCTCCGTCAGCATTGCGTTTCGAACAACCGCCCCGTTCACAATCGCAGGAGAACGTTCATTCCTTTACTATTAACTCTGTGAAGTGCATGTACACAAATGCGCTTAGCTTAGTGGGTAAATTACCAGAGCTTCGCAAACTTTGTTATCACAAAGCCCCGGATTGTTGCATAACGGAGTCGTGGCTGAGCACTTCCTACCTGGATTTTGAAATCGCTTTAGAGGATATGGTTATCTTCCGTGCGGACAGAAATGAAGGTAGACGAGGTGGATCGGCCCTCTATATTCACACTTCTTTTTCAAGCCTTCCTTTTTAGCAATCCAGTACTTGCCGCGATTCAAGAAACGGTCTGGTGCTCGATTCGCCTAGGTGGTTCAGAACGCTGGCTAGCAGGGGTCCTCTGTCGTCCTCCATCTTCGGATAATTCTAAAGATGAACTCTTATTATCTGGCTTTGAAGTTTTACCCACCCTAGGATTTTCCCACATTCTCCTAATGGGCGATTTCAACCTACCCGAAATCAACTTTTTGGCCTTCTCGTATGCAGGCACTAACGATTCTATCCCTGCACGATTTTTTCAGACATTCGGAGCATTGGGTTTTACGGGGTACATACCTGGTTTCACACGGTGGCCTACTAGCCATAATCCGTCGCGGCTGGATTACTTATTCACTAAAGAAGAGTTGATGGTTGACAACCTTACAGTAACCGCACCACTCTGACTAAGTGGTCACGCGGTCGTCTTATTCGACTTCATTCGTAGCACGAATCTGATCAGCTCAGCGACTAGTAATGGTGGAAACTTCCGGAAAATTGATGTGTATAAACTACGTGGCTACTTGAAAATGCAGTCATGGGTGAGCTACACCCCACTGCACTCTGTAGATGATCTCTGTGAGAAGCTTACCACCATCGTTCCTGCAGCCGTAGGTGAATCTCCACCATTATCAAGCTCCAAACGGAACAAGCCTGCAAGTCAACAACGCTTCAGTACACTTAAACCCAATCTGAAGAAGCGGTATGCTTGGACGTGCTATCGATTATTAGGATCGGAAGCTGACCAAAAAATATACGCTGCCCTAAGGGACTGGTGTACATCACTAATTCGACGTGACCGCCTTCATTATCAACGACGTCTTACAGAATGCTTTATCGCTGATCCAAATAGCCTCTTCCGATTTATAGCATCACCTCGCGAGGCCAAAGCCGGAGTTCCATGATTCTTAGGCCCATCAGGCCTTACTAGTTCTGATTCGGAGACCGCTGATGTCCTTGCTGAGTTTTACAGCAGTGTCTTTGCGCAGTCACCACCAGTTCCTCAGGTTTGTCTTGACACTGAAATCGACGGCATTTACACTGTGAATACTTCCTCCACGGCGGTGCTGGCTAAATTCAAATGCCTTAGGGACAGCTCTCCTGGCCTCGACGGTATACCACCCAAGGCCTTGCGGGAAGCAGCGGTCCAGCTTGCTGACCCACTTAGCTTACTGGTTACGATATCTGTCTTCCAGGGGACAGTACCCAGCAATTGGAAACTCGCGAGCATTACACCCGTCTTCAAGTGTGGTAGGCGAAGCTGCCCCGGTGACTGCAGACTAATTGCATTGCTATCAAGCGTCTCAAAAATTTCGGAGGCGTTTGTATACGACTCGCTTTATAAGTATCTCACCTCTCATGAGTTCTACTCC
>JTDE01007469.1:1658-13930 GCA_014338405.1 Paragonimus skrjabini miyazakii | reverse complement strand
GATCAGTTGACTGTGAACTTGTATCTGCCTTGTGCACTACAAAATGGAGACGGGGATGGGATCCCCGACTAAAAAGGACGATTTCGAACCACATGTCATTTCATTCAAAGAGGGTTACCGAGCATTATTCGCTGACTGTCACAGACCGGCCATTAAACTCTCCATCTTTCGATTCAGACGCAAATCTACCGCTCTGGCGGCGAAAAGTGGACTTATACCTCGCGAACATACCAACTGACAACCAAGAGCCCTACATCCTTAGCCTATTGAGTGACAATGTTCAGGAGGTCTTGTGGGCGTTTTATCTATCTACAACAGCCACAGCTGCGGCGATCTGCAGCGAACTGGAGGAGCTATACCCGGTTCCCGATAATCGGGCGGAGTCAAGGACCACTTTCTGGAGTCGCAGGCAACTACTCGTAGAGACCGTGGAGGACTATGCCAACCAGCTGCGAGTATTGGTTACGCGAGCGTTTCCGGATGACCCTAAGGAGACGAAGGGCTTGCTGATGTTTGAGAAGTTCCTCATGTAGTGACCAGCGATCGTGTGGCTTCTCTAAGGATCCCGGCTGCAACCGTGTCTTCCCGCTTGTTTGTTCTGTACGCATGATTCTTTGTATGCCTGCAATAGGAGGCCTGATATGAACTCAGTGCCACTTTCTTCAGTCGTGCCACTAATTGCACGCAGCGAATGCTTGCTCCTTTCCCAACGACTCATCTATTATTCTATTCTTCAAGGTCGTTTAGCTGAACCCTTTTCGAGCGTTGTTTAACGCACTCGAAGGTTCCACGCACTTTTCTCCTGGTGCGCTTTTGAGCGCCGCCGAGTGGGCTGTGGCCCATCTCGCGCTTCTCTTCCTTTTCCTCTTGGTTGCTGCCGTTGGTCACAGACTAGGCTAGAATTAACTACTTATCATATTTCCAAATATTGCTGGAAATATACGGTTTGTTTCCAAACCCTCCTGTCTTCTTTAGCTCGATGCCTGTTGGGACTACGTTTCGATTGCTCTTCAGGAAAGGTGTTCTAAATTGTTAGTGGACGAGGGTCTAGCGCATACCCACTTGTCCACTACACTCGAAGGCATCCGAGACCTCCCCACCTGTCGACGATTTATTTAGGAGCCGCCTACAGATTTGTCATGCACAATTCTCCTGGCCCGTTCATACGCAAAACCAGCTGAGTTGGTTCCAGAGCGAGACGACAATTGTATGACAGTGAAGCCCCTGACTGCACCGATCTCTATACGAAACCATATACGCGCACATCACTGGGACCCACCCCGGTGGAACCGCGGCACCCAAGGTTCATCACCAACGTCCACGGGGTACTGTTGTACTGGGTGATGGCCGAGACATGAGACCCCAGATGGGATGGTGGTCTGAACGTGGACAACAACTTAACCGATCGGAGCAAGTAAACGGTGAGTGTTCTAATCCCTGTCGTTTTTATGTTTCATCTGTAAACACACCTAGAGTTGACCCAGCACCACGCATAAACATACGTCTAGGTTCAGGTGTAGTTGACGCATTATTAGACACTGGTGCTTCTTGCAGTTTGTTACGTCCCGAATTCACTCGGGGGTTCCATCGACGTGATGATAACCGTAAGCTTAGGGCGGCAAATGGCACTATACTCAGATCGTTGGGTGTGACACGAGTGCCAGTTGTTATTGACGGGGTCTCGGTTTTCCATGATTTTGTCGTTTCGGAAGAAATACCCTGGGAGGCGATAATCGAATGTGATTTCCTGAAACGGTTCAGTTGTACTGTCGATTTTGATAGACAAGTGTTCAGGTGCGGCGACTGTGAGCTGCCCTTAACTGTTGAAACTTCAAATGAAACCGAGTGGGACAGGGGACTAACTGATTTATCACCGGAGGATTTGAATTATCAGATCGATAGCTTACTGTCAGCAGCGAAGCAAGCTACCACGGCGAGTAACCACTCTCAGCTTCACTCAGTAATTAGCAAGCGCGCCGCAGCTTTCGCCTGGGAAGGGACGACCCTCGGGCGGACTAAATTACTCGATCATCGAATTCACACCGAGTCCACGTTGCCAATCAGACAACATCCACGACGAGTCCCGGTACAGTACTGCGAAACGTTCGAGAATATGATTGAAGCGATGTTGTAGGATAATGTCATTAGACCATCTAACTCACCATGGGCATCGCCGGTCGTACTGGTGAAGAAAAAGGATGGATCCTTGAGACTATGTGTAGACTACTGACGGTTGAATTATGTGACACAAAAGAATTCATTTTCACTCCCGCTGGAGACGCTTGGCGAGTCAAAGTGGTTCTCAACGCTGGATTTAGCCTGTGACTACTGACAGGTTGAGGTCAACTCTAGCGATAGAGGGAAGACAGCGTTCGCCGTCCCGGCAGGATTGTGTGAGTTCGAAACAATGCCGTTTGGACTGGCCAATGCTCCTGCCACCTTCCAACGGCTCATGCACATGGTGTTGAAAGAAATTGGTCCGAATAAGTGTCTTGTGTACTTGGATGACGTGATCGTCTACGGACGAACATTAGAAGAGCACTTGGACAATTTAGACTCTGTGATAAACTACCTCATACATGCGGGATTAAAGTTAAAACCAGAGAAGTGCCATTTGTTACAACCTGAAGTTAACTTTCTCGGGCATGTTATAAGCGCTTCTGGTATATGTAGCGATCCTAAGAAAATACGTGACGTGCAGGAGTGGCCAGTACCAATATCAACGAAGGAGGTAAGGAGGTTTCTGGGGTTGGCATCCTACTATCGCTGGTTCGTTTGTCGGTTCGCCGAAATTGAGTCACCGTTGCACAAGCTCACAGAAAAAAGCCGAAAGTTTGAGTGGACAGTAGAATGTCAAACAGCGTTTGAGCATTTGCGTCAGGCTCTAGTTTCCGCACCCATACTCGCCTTCCCGGATGTATCGAAAGCGGCGAGTACATTTATTCTTGATACTGATGCGAGCGATACCGGTGTCGGTGCTGTGTTGTCACAGCCTGGACAAGATGGATTGGAACACGTGATAGCTTGCGCTAGCAGGGGCCTTGACAAGCACGAGAAAAATTATTGTACAACGAGGAAAGAGATGTTAGCATTAGTGACCTATGTGAAATATTTCCGTCATTTTTTTATTGGGCAAGCGATTCGTGGTACGGACAGACCATCAGGCCCTAAGATGGCTGAAAGAATTTCGACAGCCAGAAGGTCAAGTGGCACGCTGGCAAGAGCAGCTACAAGCCTTTGATTTCGAATGCCAGCACCGCCCGGGACGACAACATACTAATGCCGACGCACTATCTCGTCGGCCCACTAGATCTCATGGGGACTGCCCATCTTGTCAGAAACCGCACGTACTGGCCGTCACTCTGCAAGTCCCTACGTCAGACGAGTGGGCGGAAGCTCAGAGGGACGATCCGGAGACGAAGATTATTTACAACCGTCTATGCAGTCACGGGGTGAGACCTACAAGGGCAGAGATGGCAGCCACGAGTTGGGAGGCGCATGTTTTGTGGGCAACTTGGCCAAGATTACGGCTGTTGGACGGTGTTGTACTACCAATTCAGCGTTAATTACGATAGCGGGATTGTGGTCCCGCAGTCGAAAGTACAGGATGTATTGAGGCGCGTTCATATCGAATTGGGACACAGTGGTCAGAAGAAGATGGATGAAGCTATCAGTCGACGATTTTGGTGGCCACAGCAGAGACGTGACATCGTTAATTTCTGTAACGCATGTTCGGAATGTATGTGCGTGCAATCTCCGCGAATTCCCCAACGGGCACATTTACAGTCAATGGTAACCGGATACCCTAATAGGATCGTTGGGGTCGATATCATTGGACCATTGCCAGAAACCCCCCGCAAAAACCGATAAATTTTAGTTATGGTTGACCACTTCACCAAATGGTGCGAAGCGATTCCAATTCCTGCCGCAGATTCAACCACAACGGCGAGGACCATTTTTGAGTATTGGATCGCACGGTGGGGGGCTCCCGAGAAGCTGCATTTCGATCGTGGCTCTAACTTTTAATGTTTGCTTTTGAGGGAATCGTGCCAACTTCTTGGCATCCAGAAGTCACGGACAACTGCGTATCACCCGTAGGGTAATGGGCAAGTGGAACGCACCAATCGATCTCTCAAAGCTCTGTTGAAGGCGTTCACGGACAGGACATTCACGCGAGACTGGGATATTGCGCTTCCACATTGTGTATTGGCCTATCGAGTGACGGTCCATACATCCACTCATCACTCTCCACACAGTATGGTGACTGGACGAGAACTACGACTACCTGTCGATTTAACTTTACCATTGACTGTGGTGAATCCTCTCTTAGCTGGCGAATACGTTACGAAGTTGCTACACGATCTTCGACTGGCGCATCAGTTGGCACGAAATACGCTTTCCGGTTGCCAACAACACCAGAGGGATTACTATGATTGGAGAGCTCACGGAGCAGCGTTACAGCCCGGTGCGTCGGTGTACTTACATAGTATAGTGCCGCCAGCTGGTATATCATCGAAGTTTCATTAGGAGTGGTCTGGCCCGTATATCGTAGAACAAGTGCTTTCGGACATAACCTGTCGCGCCAGAGACCCAGGAGAACCTGATATGCGCTCATTTGCCGTCCACTTCAACAAACGCAAGCCAGCCACACAAGGTATGCCTACATTACCTTCATCAAACAGGGTTGTCACGAGTACCGAACCACCTGAGGCGACCGTGCATATAGAGATCCCAGCCGAAGGAGGAGCATCCACAGAAGTCGCTCATACAGACATTGAGGACAATGTCTTTCTGATGGGTGAGGATGGTGTAGTGGCCAAAACACACCACACGTAATTTTGTTCATGCATTTCCTTCTCTTGCTCCTATTCCAGAGATCGGTACAGAGGAAGAATACGAAAACACCCCAAATGAATAGTCGGTCGTCCGTTTCTGAAGACACCTCCCAAACTCCTCTTTTGTTACGTGCTTTCCTTTGGAACAGTCCCATTCCTTGTACCCTTTTTGTGTGACACGTGCTTGTAGTGACAATTGGCCGATACACACTGTTGGTTGTGCCATCGTTCTCTCGGTGTTCTGTGGTTGTGTTGTTGTGACGAGCAGGATTTGTGACTGTTGTTTCGTGTGTTCGCTGTTGAGTGTCCCTTCTTTGAAGGTTCCCCTCCACATTTCAGTCCGCGATCAGTTGACTGTGAACTTGTATCTGCCTTGTGCACTACACCTCAAGAAACAAAAAGGGTGCTACATCTGAAATATATCATAGGTGAAGGTTTGGCTTACTGGAAACCAAAAGCTATGTTTATAAGCTGTATGATATTTTATTCAGAACAATTGCGTTTGTCGGCGTGTGCAACGCTGCTTGTAACAGAAGACGATAGCCATGATATCTTATTACATTCTAATATTCTAAAGTCAACTATCCAATTCTGAAACACATGGAGTCGAGTTTTAATTAGAAAAACTTTTTATGTAATCGCCCCTTAAAGGGCGATACATTAATTACTGTATTTAACAGAATCTCACTCACCATGTTATGTTGAAACGGCTAGATGATGCACTTTTTGAAATATCAGTTATTGCATCCTGTTTTTTATAGCATAGTTCAGGCCTGAAGAGCACCTAGGTGAAGGCGGATTCGTGGACATTAAAAATCGCAAGCATGGCATCGAGGAATGCGTGAGATATCTTGAGGAGGCTGTAGGAGAAGCAAGAGTTAGTAAACATCCTCACTAGAAGCATTATTATGGTTGCTTGCGACATAGCTAAGAGTTCACGGAGATAAAATTACTTTTGAAATACTTTATTGGTACATGTAACTTAGGAGTATTTTCGCGCTTATCGACAGACTTGCCAACCACCTTGTTGTTGTTGACGCTAGGCTTTTGTTTGGCCATGACCTAATTTACCTGGTGTTTCCTTCTGTAGTTAGTGTGACGTCTATAGGTCTAACCTTAACACAGTTGGTTAACAGAATAAACGAAAATATTAGACGTCAACTTCTCGATGGTTCATTTTAAAAACTCATATGGTACACAATACTTTCGAAACACTGTCACACAAAGTGCTGCTACAATATAGAGCTGATAGCAGCGCTGCTTTCGATGGGTGTCTCCGGTAAGTGTGTGCGACAGATTGCAAACCTTTTCAGTTGGCTCCACGCTTACTGTCTCCCTTATTAGGTAACGTAGGACTGACGGACGAGTGTTGCATTAGCTGAAGGATAGTCATTTATCCGCCGGTTTTTTGGCGTTATATACACTGGGTTGCGTGTTGGTCATAGGCCTACAAACGGAATCAAGTTGTTCAGAGAACTGATTGTCAGTGCCACCATCAATTTCTTTCAGTTCTCATCAGAATGGTTTCTGATCCCGCTTTAAGTATAGATATTGAACCTATGTCGATGAATTGCCACTCTGATATTTAAATTACACAGTTCTAAAAAATTGGCGTCCCCATTATGTGTTCTAAGAATGGTTGAAGGAACACGAGACCCTTTGGAAGCTGTGTCACGAAAACAACACGGGGGTTTGTAATTCCAAACCACCAGAGATGAAAGTAATCCATCGCGCATGCCACAACTGAGTAGCACCACTAACCTTACTAACTTCTGCACCTAATGCAGAATTAAGATTTTCTTATAGAGTTCTACCTGGCTGTCTGTAGTACAGGGCTGTCTTTTCGGCGACAGAATGATTTTGTGCATCGTAGCTGTTCGGCAGAATGATAGGTTTCACAAAAACTGACCAGTATTACTTTGGACACATTTCTTCCTTCACGCTATTGTCTACCTTACCCTTAATTAAGCAGACCCTCCATATTAGATATAATGGCCAAATAAATTATCTTTATACAAAGATTGGTCTCCTCTATGGAAAGCTGGCCATTTTTTCTTCGCAGTGTCATGAAACACTCACATTTGACCTTATCTTCAGACATTTGAACAAGCTTCAGATAGCACCAGCTGTCAATTATCTGCAGTTAGTGACTTCATTGGGTACAGGGAAACAAATTTCAACATCTTACAAAATGTGGTCACTCTACGGTGGTTTCGTTCGAAGATTTAAAGATGATTAATTTTCACGATAAAAATGACCATGAGCCTTGGAAGATCTGTTTTACTTGATTGGTAATTGCTTCGTCCTCGAATTATCGCTGAGGTCAAAGATAGTGATGGTAGTCGCTGAAAGGTGTGCGTGGGGTTTTTGCCAAACTTGCTTATACAGTTTGCTCTATACCATACTGTTTCGTTTTGTCAAATGATGATTTACTACATGTAATTTTTATCATGTGTTTATTCACATATATGTTTTGCTGTTTTATTTCACTGGACGCCAAGTTTGTGCTTCATGCGGTTTATTCATTTTCGTTGTGGATAATAGTTGTTAATAGGATTTTAAAGGGTCATTCGAGAATCGATTATTTTCACACTGTTGAATTTGTACGTTATCTCGGCTAATACCTGGAGGATTTCACTGACATCTGTGTGCCCAGTCCGAGCGCACAACTTCACTCCGAGACAGCTATTTTTTCGTCCGATGGATACTGCCAACAACTTGCAAGATTTAATAAACTCTTTCGTCCACTTACAGTTAAGATTTGACCAGGATTTTAAGGCAATTTGCTCTAAGGATATTAAATTCATGCATTATTTAATGCACAATTCGTCGCATGTAAATCCTAAGTGGACAATCTTTGAACAACCCAACGTTATTCACTTGAAAAGTAGCACAAACAGTAGTCTAGAACATGCAAATGCGCTTACAGCTGTGACCGCTGTGAGGTGCTTTGCCCTGATGTGCGGGTTAAGAACCTACTCGCCTAAACTATGAATGTTCGCGAGCCAGTGTTGGCAATGCACCTAGTTGGATATGTTCCCCACCGCAATTCAAGCGACTCGATGAGTGTAAATAAAGCACATGTTATGTACTGTTATTTAGTGGCTTCAAGTAGGCCATGAAAATAAACATCGGACGTGCACAGCGGTGACGGTACTTGTAAAGTTAATGTGTCATGTCATGCGTTCACGTGACGCACGTGTTCAGAAAATACTTTTGTTCCTACAGTAGGTTCTTTCCACCCGAATATAGTTTGCCCCGAAACAGCATGTTTCGCCGAAAAATCATGTAGGCTGGTACCAGTTTCAGACGAGTTACGAAGAACTGTATCAAGGGTTAGCCAAGCCACAGAATGCAAACCCCAGAATAGGAAGTTTAGTGCACGGTGCACTAAGTCGTTTTCCCAGGTACGAGTTTACCAGACGCGAAGTGTAAAAAGGCCGTTGAAAGGAGAGACCGAATATTTATTACACGAAATATACAGAAGGTTGCTTATAGCGCTAGAAATGACACCGACACGTAAATTAGCTACAGAGACTAGAGACCGGCCGTCGACAAACCAGTAGGCCGGAAGAGTGTGGCACACGTGTGTGTTTGGGTTTGCGCCACCGTCACATAGCAGGCAGACAAACAATCGGACAAAATGCATCATGCGAACTTTCTTAATAGCCTAGGTACAATATGCAACTATGAGTTTTGGAACTATCTTACACATCATACCGGAGGCAGGCCAGTGAAATCTTCAGGTTGCTGCAGAAGCAGGATGTTCAAAGCTGTCTTATCTTTCAGGCTAAAATCCACCGAGAAAGGTAAAGCGGCCTTACGAAGAACAGACTTTCTCCTCGTTCCGTTCTCCAGTAAGAAGTGGTCTTGCTGGACCCGAACCTTACAAGCAAGGTCGCCCTGTGCGTACTGCGGTGATTGTGAACAGGAATAGTTACCGGTGCTATAATGATCGGCTAATTTTCCATTTGCAGTATGAAAATAGTGTTGATATATTGCAGTGCTCCTTTTGCACTACACAGTCAACCTCCGTCACCAAGCATGTTCCCATTTTATGAAGTATGCTTTATTATTTGCCTCAACATCAAACACTTTGTTGCCTTCAAGAATGAAACCAAAAATGCAACCCTGTCCGACATCACTAACTGGCCATGAGTTGCGTTCATCGGATGGCTAACTTCGTGTTGTCATTTCACGCAAATCATGTCGATTGACAGTAATGGGACTTGATACCTAGAACATCAATGAAAACTGTACGTGGTCGTACATCTTTAACCTAATGCAACCTTTCGATAAAGACCTTAGCAATCAGGGCAACGGAGATTTTTATTTAGGTTTCACTGAAGGCTAAAACTTCACGGCAGACCTGTCAACACCTTAGGGAACATGTTGCACGTCAAATACTTGGATCGTAAAACTTTCCACCTTCGATTTTACCGACTATCGCGCGTAGACGTCAGTGTGCCTAATCATAGGTTGTGATTTTGTGTCAATATAACGCATCTAAGCTGACTGAGAATTCTAAACAGCAGGGCGTTTCATTACTTGCTTTTAGGATGATGCAGAAAAATTCCCAGCTACATTTTGAACTGCAATAGCAGAACATGCCTTGAGTGGGTTGGGTCGGATGAACTTGTCAATACGAGCTGAGCCAAAGACTCTCGGAAGGCTACGGTCAATCAGTATTGAAAACTGGAGCGAACTGGTATGTCAGCACAGTGACCCATAGGCATGGCACTCTGGCGTAGCTTCTGAGTCTGTTGTACCGAGCAACGGTTTGAAACAAGTTGTTTAGATGCATCAAGCTTTAAAGCAAACGAGCTGCTAGTCGAACCGAGCTAATCAGTAGGAAAGCCGAGGCTTAAGCACTACTTGTATTCTGTTGTAATTAGCATTGAGCTATATAGGATAACGATCGAACGTATAAGAGTCGCAAAACACAATTAGACACAACAACACAACGTGTATTGTCGAATCGTACGTATCAACCAATTGTACAGGATATTGGGATAGTAAAACAATTGCATAACAGAAGGAGACACAGCATGTCAGTCATATCCATCACATCCACCACACCTTGAATGGAAGTGCGGAGGTTTGTAATTCCGTGGTGACCTTGATTCCAAACGTTCAGACCTTCTGATTATCGATTTTTAAAATGTTTCGTGTGCTTCATGAATAGCCTCTACTTCAGTAACGTCATTTGCTTCCAGTGCAACAGGATTATCTAGAAAGAACTCGTTAGAATTCGAAGCAACAGGATTTCTGTTAACAGATTGTCCTCTAGAATTGAACTCAACCTGATCAACATGTCTTCGATGGCAGGAAAGGTCTTCCAAGTCAAGAATATTAACCATGCGTTTTCCATGAGAGGAAAAAACTATTCCATTAGCAGGACGTAAATCGTTGCTTCTGAAAAATGTAACATCAGCTGTTTTTGCACAGTCAAGACTTGTACGCATAGAACGAGATTTGAAAAGGATCGCGGGACGCTTCCCAGTTACCGAATGCGATGCATTTCTGTACAGCATGAGAAAATTATCAATTCCTCGAGCAAGTTCCACAAATGAGTTTGGTGTTAGAGAAGCAGTGGCAGACTTCAGTGTGCGTACAACATTTTCTGCAAGTCCATTGGATTGTGGTTGTCGTGGAGCAGTAAACAAATGCCGACATTTAAGTCCTTCAATCCATTCCTCTAAAGACTTGGAAGTGAAGTGAGTACCATTGTCGGTTACCAAAGCGGCGAGTACACCCTCGCGACAGAATAGTTTTCTCAAAGCATGTTGTGTAAAGTCTGCACTCGGTGATGAAGTGAGAAAAACTTCAGGTCATCTTGAGTAAGCATCAGTAATCACTAGGGCATAGTATTTCCCCAGAAAAGGACCACAGTAATCAGCATGAACTCTGTGAAATGTTTCAAATGTAACAGGTCACGGAAGCCATCGTGATTGTTTTGCGTGAATCCTGTGTACACATTTCGTACAATTCTTGGCAGTATGTTTAATACCTGATTCTAATTCCGGACTCCAGCAAGATAAGCGTGCAAGCGACTTCATCTTAACAAATCCCAAATATCCGGAATGCGAGTCCGCAAGAATATCAGATCTCAGAGTCGGTGGAGTTACAACACGGTCATCAAAACACAGTAATCCGTCTGGAGTAATGGACAAACTTTCACGGCGGCAATAAAATGTGGGAAATCTACGCCGCCCCTGATGTGTCCAGCCACGTCTTAAGGTGGAGATAATAGGACCGAAGAATTTACGAGTATCGCACAAAAGTGCATCTCTTTTGACTGGCAGTGGTTGAACTAATAAACGGTCAGCATTGTTAGAGTTTGAATCAAATGACAGAAATCTGGATAGGTAATCAACATGGGGAATAGCTTTTGCATTACGATGAATGATTGTGTAATTGTAGGAACTGAGGGCAATGCTTCAGTGTTGCACAATGGCAGCAGATGACTTTGCCAGCGATTTGCTGGGATGATACAGAAATTTTAAGGCTTCATGGTCTGCTGTAACAGTGAATGAGAGTCCAAAAAGGTATTTATAAAGTTTTTTAACAGCCCAATATACTCCAAGGGCTTCACGTTGGGTCTGAGAATACCCACGTTCGGTTTTAGACAGACGACGTGAGATGCATAAAACAGGTCTACCACACTGTTCAAGAACCGCACCTATTCCAGTGGGAGAAGCGTCTGTAATTACAGTTGAATGATCTTTGGCAAAAGCTGGTTTTAAAACAGTAGCAGTTTGAAGATGGTGGAGCAAAGTACGGAGCGTTTTTTCGTGATCAGTGGAACAAGGAAAACTGTTGATGGATAACATGTCGAACAAAGAAGTGGCACATTGAGCGAAATTCGGAAGAAAACGGGAGTAGTATTGGAGTGCGCCCAGAAAAGAACGGAGTTCATGAAGGTTAGTGGGTGACGGTGCATTCATCAGTGATGCTAAGCGTTGTAAATCTGGTTTGAAACCATTGCAATCAACAATGTAACCAGGGCTTGAGAAAGAAAAAAACTGCAAAATTACACTTCTTTGGGTTAATGGCTACGTTGAAGTCAGAAAATTGTTTCAACAGAGAAAGAAGGCGATAATCATGGGTGGGCTTATCAGGAGCATGAACAACAACATCATCTTGATAGGTTTTGATGCCATCTAATTCTTTAGTAATTGTATTCATGACATCCTGAAATACAGCTGGCGAAACGTTTAAACCAAATGGTAGAAAATTGTATCGATACAGTCCGTTGGTGCAGTGATCACAGTCAAATTACGTGATACTTCATCAAGTGGTATTTGTAGGTAAGCATCCGTTAAATCAATTTTTGAAAATATCTTAGAACCTGGCAAGCGATACAGTATGTCCTCGGGTTCTTCTGTCGTACAGGTGCGTTGTAGTAGGCGTGTATTCAACGTTAATCTGTGGTCA
>JTDE01007468.1:0-20278 GCA_014338405.1 Paragonimus skrjabini miyazakii | reverse complement strand
TCCGGGTGACGTAGTCGGATTGCGACCGTCTCGGCTATCGACTGGATGTGGCATTTGACCTTTTGCGACAAGGTGGCCGGTACCCGATAGAAGTTACGAATTGCTGTCTTCGTGTCTGTGTGTTGATTGCAATCGACTAAATGGGCCATAATCAATGAACTGATGCGTTTTGTTGTCCCAGAGTGAAGCCAAGCAGGGCAGTGGATTCTTTCAGCTAAACGCCTAGTAGTGGACCTATGTATGCTAAACCACAGGAACAGTCAAATGAATAGATCAAAAAGGAGACAACATTATTAGGCACGTTGTTCTTTAAATTCAATGGAACCGCCCGTTTCGAGTGAAATGTAACAACAGAGCTAGCTGCATAATATGTCGTGTTGATAGCATTGGTGATTTGACGTGATATCAACTCTGCCGCTGAATCACCCTTGAATGGCAACGATATGTAGACGTTCTTCTTATCGGTAGTGTCCACTGAGGGTCGCGGTAGTCTATCCTGCATGTTAGTGTTGATGAACTTTTCTGGGTAGGCGTTAGTACTAAGAATCTCCCGTAAATTCTTTAGTTCCTCCTCTATCGTGTCATCTGTACAAATTCTCTTTGCTCTGCTCGTCAGACAACGTATCAGACCAAGTTTGAGACTGAGCGGTAAGTTCAAAAACTTAAGACGCCTAGACAATAGTCCGAATGAGTGCTAATAAACATAACAAGAGAGTGTCACTTCGTCAACAAACATAATAGTGTCAACAGTCGAGCAACACGATAGGGGACGAGGCAGATAATTAAACCATGGATAATATACATTAAGAAATTGGTGCGGTGTAGAATTCACCCAAAAGATAAAAACTGTATGCAAACCAGTGACCAGTATGATTAGTATAAAATACATTAACTCATATTTTAATCTTAGAGGCCAGATTTCGCTAAAGCAGTGAAATTAAATAATCTAAGAGAATATAAGATTTGCGCATTGAGAGAGAGAATCGACCAGGGTACAAGGAAATGACACAACCACAAAAGATACACAGATATAGAACAGAATCGAAAATGCTCACAAACGATAGAGTGAAGCCAACAATTTCATGAACGCACACTTCATTCATATACCGGTAAGATTTTATAGTGCTAATGGAAACTATAATATCAATTCTTATTACAAAAGGTTGCATTTCGAGATATTCAGTGAGTCATCTAAATGAAGGTCACACTGAAACGTAGTGTTGCCTTTCAAGCTTGCGGTCGTAGGGTTAAATGTGCCGAATGAATTGCCTCCACTGATTTGCCTCTCCGTTGTTTCGTGTTAATTACGGATATAAGGACCTTCTGGATACCGTGTTGCTTACCAAGCAACTGTGTACGTGCGTAATATGCTATCAATGTTTCGTCCGTTGTGGTTTTCATGTCTTTTAAGTAATCAGACAATGAAACAATTAGCCGTTGATTGACGGGGACGTTACGACACTGCCGTACGATTCACGAGGATGAGGTACAGGTGTTACCGGTCAACGGATCTTTTCTCAGTTTTGTAAAAGAATGGAACAGTCGTTGGATGTTCCGGTCAAATTTACAATACTGCTTCAATATTATAGGGAAAATCAGATCAGCTTCAGGAGACTTGTTATCTTTCAAAACACCCTGCTTTTGTAATGCGGTACGTGCCGCGACAGTTATAGACACTTGGCCACCGACAATATCACTCTTAGTGACGAGTGGCACACTTTACCGACTGATAACAGAGATGTCAGCGTACTTTATTCTGAAAATCCAAGCCATCGTTAAATTGCGTTTGTTCACCCAGTAATCGTTGTACGACTTCCCATTAGACATCCGTTAATGTGTATTTCTACAATCCTCTTGTTAATTTGTAATGTACCTAATTCAATTATGTTGCCTGTGTACTTTCTGCCACAGTACACAATCGTAATGATGTCTATGTAGACAGGACTGATTGACGCTTGCTTCAGTATATGACGAAGTACATGCCCAAGAGCTTATCAACTGCAATCTAGAAGGTCGACCTGTCGACTGTAACAAGCTCAAAGAACCCAGCCTCATCGATAGCCAAACACATCTTAGCAACAGGTCACCTAGTTGACCCTCTCAAATCGCTCAGGATATTGTTGCGTAATCGCACCCCGAAACTGCTAGCGATTAGGGACGCAATACTAATCAGACAACATCGGCTGATTTTATGTGCATACGAAACCAATCTCCTTGACGTGGGATTGATTGCATTATTGGCGCGCGAAAGGTTACAACAATGTGGTTGATTCGTCCAATTGTTGTTGCCATGAGCAGTTTGTATAAAATTCGCAGGTTTTACGTTGGTGTATGATGAGAGCAAATCGAAATGTTAACATCTCGCGATTTTTCTGTCTGTTTTGACTAAGTGGATAAAGGGAACTTAATGTTTTAAACAAACGTCTCACTTCACTGAACCTCAATGAACTACTAATGAATATCTAATGACAAGCAGGTTGCAGGGTCTGGAGACCGTATGCCATCTGGTTCTCGTGTTAGAATATTCCAGCTGGATTTCTTGTAATATACTACATGAGACTAAGCATGGATGAGATTGTCTATATCTCATTAATAATGTAAAAGATGTAGAGTCCTTTGTCATTGCTACCGATTAGTTATTTTACACAAATGTAGCCCAAAATGCGCGACATTGTGTTGATAACTTCATAAACTAGTCTGAATAGTATCTGTGACATCTGAAAACGCGTAAAACGTTTAAATTGTTAGGATTTGTGAACAACTATACAGATCAAATCCCTTGAGCGTTCTAAGTTGGAGAAACAAATCGATGCTCTAAATATACAAGCCTCCAAATTGATTAAATCAATTCAAGATAACACAGCGAACATGGCATAAAGGCGCTTCGTATGAACGAGAATCACGCGCGTGTTACAAACTGGTGCTCCATGTACCGACAGGATGTCGTAGTGGTATTCATCACTGCAATACATTTAATATGGAGGAATTTCACGAGCATGTTCCCCATTTAACTACGTCGTTTCCTCCGCGAAGCATCAGGACTAACTACACAAACCTCACCAGTGTCAGATGGACTGAACAGTACAAACTCAACCGGTGCGTCACACAACAACTCACCCACAATATCGGTACTTGTATGCATGAAAAATTGACCTATTATCCAGGCCAAGAATATTTCTGGTCAAATAATTATAAACATCCGGTGTCAAATATGGTGACGTGGACGTTTTTGCTCACATCAGATGTGAGTGACTGATTGGCTGGCTTGACCTGTGTAGGTTTTGCAGTCTGCTCACTACTTTTCCAGTAGAATCATTGAAACCGTTTATATCTGGGGATACTTATGACGCTTGTGTACAACCAACACTGTGTTATACTTCAACCTAGGCTTGCTTTTGAAAACGTAATCCAGTGCGTACATCACCGGCGAAACCCCCGAACTTGTAGGGCAGCAAACATTTTCGATTGAGCTGACACCTACAGCCATAAGATCAAACACAGGTATTGTCAACAGACTTGAAAACGGGATAATTTAATGTTTTATCTGCGTTCTCTCTTCAATCAATCTAATCCGCTCAACGTAAAACAGCGAGTATGATGTCTGGGCATGTCGGGTAATTCACGACCACACATGCATCACAAACGATCATCCCATCAACCGAAGCACCGTGTGAACACGTCCTCTATTGGTATACTACGTTTTTCCATCTGTAAAGCTCAAACAACAACAATGATAGCAACAACTGAGGGAACGTCCGCCGAGACCGAACATACGAATTCAACTGGTGAGTCCAACAACAACAACCCATCCATAGATGCGATAAGTATGTTCTCCGACAAACTAGACTGTTGTACCAGTCATGCACACTTCAAGCCAAATAATTAGAAACAATCGCCATTAAATACACTGGCGTGTAAGATGACTGCCTAAGCTTGTGTACTCGGCTATCTGCACAATAATCATCCACTGGAATCATCGAAACTATGCATATTCGGGGATGCTCACGATCAACTGAGCATGGTTTTTAATCAGTAGTGAAGGTTCGCGGATTAAAGTTATTTCATAATTGAACACCACCCACACTTGACCGCAGCCTTCAATTCAGATAAGCCTTTCGGGTAGCCCACTTCTAAAGGAAGCACTAGACTCGAATTTCGTTCTTATTAGAGCTCATCAGTAATGCATAGTCTTGTCCGGATCGGAGTTTGCACTCTGACCCTCGTGCTTGTGAGACTAGCGTGTTAACCACAACATCAGCAGCCTCACAATAGGCATGACTCAATAATCAAATCCAAACGCTCGACCACAACCTTGTATGAATAGTGTTCGAACTGCCCGATCACTTCAAAAGGAGAATGAATAAAATCACTGTTTTATTCAGTCGATAACCTCATGATCAGGACTTCTCAGTTTGGTTGAAGTTACTGTCTTCATTGGATCAACTGAACATGGTTTGAATCAGTGGTGAACGTTCGGGCATTTAGGTTATTTCAAAATCGATCGATCCAGTCAAAAATCAGCATTGCGTAGAAGATCACGGTAAATCCTCCTGCTCTAACCACTGAGGCATCGGAATGGTACTAAAAACCTGGTTTTTGGCAGACAATTTAGTCTACAGCGTGAAGTTACAAGGGGGTTGTGCAGACAGAGACGCACAGCATGCGGTCAGCTGATAACGCAGTGAGTACGTGCAGATGGTTGATGTGGTTGTCTGGTTCGTGTGTTGTTGGTAGAGAAAACTAACAGCATTTATTACAGGTGGACTGTTCAACTAACAATGTTTCATACACATTAGAAACAGGAGGATGTTCAACAATACATGCGTGAGCTTCCATTAACTTTTTGTCAACAGACACGTTGACTCGGTAATCAAAATAGATTATCCGCAGCTTTCGGCAAAACTTTCCACGCAGACAGTTCAGGTGTTCGGATAATGTGGAAAATGATCTAGTTTACGAATACACCTGTGATATATCCAACTAGGGCTAGTTAGTTGGTAGTTTTCAGTTATAAAATCTCAAATATATTATACAGTTGCCTACATTTTTGGACTGTCGTTTATCCAGCTCAGTGTTTAGCGTCTAACGTGGACTAACTTTGAACGGTGATATCTGAGTACAAATTCTGGAAAGTTTTCGAGTGTATAATACGGCCCTGAACGATTTATTGACCACAACTAATGGTTGTCTGCTAGCAAATCAGTTAACATGATTAGTGCAACGTGATAATTTGAAACATTGTTATTTTTGCCTGTACAACATGTACTTCCGTCTTCACGGTATCGGAAATGTACAAGTCGCCAGTGTTTACCGAGAATGATGTTTATTTTAACAGTGACCCGTGATATGCGTAAACAAAACAGTCAGTATCGGTGTACACCCGGTGTCATACCAACGTAGACAGTACAGTCTGATGTCGCCAAAACGCGACTGCATAAGTCTAGACAAAAGCAAAATGACGATCTCAATGTGATACTAAAATGTGGTATATGCCCTATTGCATATACTGCTCAACGCGCGTACGATTTTCGGAAGGGTCTGTTCTTAAAATCAAAGCCAATTAAATGACACATTGCGCGACTGTTGAATCACATGAAATGGTCATCTGAAACGCAGAACAAGATGAAGTAATGTGTCGCCGCTTTCATTCTCATTTGATCAAGTAGTGCGTACGTCTTTTCGTATTGCATCGTCTTATGCATTGAAGATGAGCGATCGTAACATACTGCTCATACCACTTCTATTCTGTAGTAGGACCAGATCATATATTTTGACATCGTATAAGCCGCAGGAAAAATGCAGGAAGGAAAATCAGAGTGCAGCATCGCCCATAATGGTCCCTGCTGCTTAAAAAAACTGAGCATTGACGTCTGCGGCAGCCGAGACGATCTGGTCTTGTTTAAACGTTTAACCCATGTGTTGCTTTGTTGAATAAACAACCCTTGTACTATCCGCGTTCTTGGATCACAAAGCTTACTCGGGGTTGTCACTGAGACTCCTACTTCACAAGAAAGATGCAGTCAATCATTTCATGAAACCATAGTACATCAGTCTGTGCAGATGGGTTAAATTTAGTGGAAATGTAAGCTTGATCCAGAGATTTGGACGAAGAGAATTTTTGTCTGTCGGATGAATCAAACCGGCGTAAACGGAACGGGATATCAGCACACGTAACCCAGTGATGACAGCAAACAACTCGTCCCCAACTCCACCTGCGTCACCTAAACCCCTAGCTCAGATGTGCAGACTGCGAACGACGCAGTACACACCTGTACACTACCCTTAAATTAGCCAAGGCACATGATGGATATCAGTGTGTGATATGTTCATCAAGTTATTGGTTCCCTTTCTCCACTCTACTTTCCTCATTGTTTCTAATCCACAGTCCTATACAGTTCAGATTCCACGTTCGCACACACCCTTCTGTTGTCATCACATATACTCTCGTCTGAAGGAGTAACAATGGTACGAACTTTACTCTCTATCACAAAGCAATATAAACCAAGTTTCCATGCCTTGCTACTCACTTCTCAATTACGTTCGAAGTGCTGGCTGAGGAATCGTTAACATCAGGAATAAATTTAGCACTTACGCTCTGTCGACCTTCCACAACCCAAATGCGACACTCGGAGTGATCAAAATCATGAAACAGACGACAAATATTCCAGTGAATTTAGCTGTTTTTTCCGCAAAACAACTATATCCAGTAGGATTCCTTGTTGAATATCTTCTACGTTGTGCACAGGAACTACCTATAACAACTACAGACCACGAGGATGATTCTCGGATACAAACTGATTACTACTTTACATCTCCCAACAACTCAGATTAGGAATTCTCGTCGTTTAGAATACACCGCTTCCCCAATCATACAGGTTAACTTACACGTTTTCCAGAACAAACTATCTGGCTGTTCCTGGGACATTCCACTTAGCTATTCTGTATTTTCATTAAACTGCGCATGATTTTCAAGTTTAACCTTCTGAAGTTGTCCTGTCCATATGCACAGACACGTATGACTCGCATATTCCCCAAAACGCGTTTGTGCCTGCAAAGTGGATTTACTGGTTTATTCGGTACCTCCATGGACTCAATTAATAATGCGTTATCTGACAGACAATGGTTGACAATGGATAGGAGGCATCAGTCGTCAGTTTTGAACTTACATTCAACTGAAATAAAACTATACAATATGAATTTTAAGCAGATATTCCAACTCTCGCGTGGAACTGCAAACCCCGGGTAATTCGGTAATTTGGAAAACAAATGTGACTTGTAGATCAGTGTTATGGTGCATTAACCTAAATAAACTGAAGCTCTAATTAGACGCATCTATAAAACGGCTAAACCTTTCATCATAACAAGGTTCTGTGTCAAAATAAGCGAACGCACATATGCAGATGTGATGTGTCAATATACTCTCCATCTCACGTCAGTTGACGCCCCAATATTCTATAGAGATGTAAGTAATAACCACGTAAGAATCACTGACTAGACAAAGTGTACTCCAAATACATGACACCCAATTTCTGGATGTCAATCGGCCTACTGGTGGTTACAGGTGGATGAGTCTCCCGGTAACCGTCTTATCTACACGCCCAACTCACTTCATGGAAGTGTTTGTGGTACTTTTTCTGCAACTGATCAGAAACACCAAAATTGTATTAAGTACTCAATCTAATGTTGAATTATGTACCTAATCGAACTACCTGTTTTGAAATATACACTGTGAAACAGTGATAAATGTAACTGTAGAACAGCGACAAAAACTGGGACAATTAACTCATGCTGGTGCTTCCATATTCAGGTGGGTGGTTGAAGATCATTCGAAAACGCATCGTCGTCATCATCATTATAGACGGCAATACATCAGTGGTTTTCACTGACGCTTAACTGCCACACAACCAAGAAAGAAGAAAGCCCTATATAGAAAGAGAGGAGAAAAAGGAAAGAGAGTGGAAGGGGACCTAACTACCCAAAAATTGCTACGTCTATATTCAAACATACAATATCAAGGCGCCTACACCTTGCAAACAAACAACCGAGCTGTAAGTGAAAGTAAGGCGTCATCAAGAAGACATCTACCTTAATGCTTCCACTACCCCGCGTCATTAAGTGCACTCACTTCATAGACAACTCGACCAAACAACGACAACATTCACGCTATTGAGTTTGATTAGCCACTATATCATCTATCGTCTCAAGCCACCGACTCTATGAGTCGCGAGGGTCCCACCCTGGGAGAAGAACTCTATCTACTGTGACCAACCCCTTCGTGAACGATTTCATTTGGCTATGCCAGGTCATCTTCTGTCCACCTCGCACCTTGCGCCAGTCGACCGCAGGGTCAACAAACAGTGCTCAGTGTGGCAAACGACTAGCTGGCATGCCTAGTACATGAGCTAACCCTCTAAATCTGCGCAAATGTAATGACAGAACAAAAGAACTCGTTTGGCAATCAGTGTCAAACACCCGCTTCCTAACCTCCCCGTTGTTTACTCGTTGGTGCCACCCGATAAAAGCGATTGAACGCAGACATCGGTGATCGAATAACTGAAGGTGGTTCAAGTCATCTAAGCTGAGCGGCCAAGTTTCGCTGCCGTATAGTAACACAGCCCTCACTGTTGTCTGATGTTAGCGACCATTGAGTTTAAGAGAGATACCTCTCTGTTACCATAGGTGATTCAGATTAGGGGACACCGCCCTAGCCTTGAAAATACGCACTTCCATTTTATTCCGTACACCTCCGCCACCGCCGCTGATGCATTTTTTAAGGTATACAAACTGGTCAACAACCTCCAAGACTTCATTATCTGACATCTAGTCTACGTAATCACACCAATCTTGCAGAAGCGCTTTGCATTTTGAGGCTGCAAATCGCATTCCGAAGTATTTAGCAGGACACGATATTACGTTTAGCGTTGTTTGTGCTGCTTGGAGAGTGTCAAACAGCAACACTTTGTCGTCGGCATAATCAAGATCAGTCAGTCTTTCACCAGGTAGGAGGTCCACGCCGGGATTTTGTGAGTGCTGCAGACAGTCGAAAACGCATCAGAAATGGTTAATCCGCACACAAAATAACGGGGACAAATGACACCAGATCTAATGCACATTGATTAGTTCGGCAACACAAACGGACAGACAGATCAGCGTAAGTAAATCATTATCAATGTGAGGCAGAAACAAGAAGTGCAAAATCATACCAAATTGCAAAACTATATTCAAAACATAAACAACTAGAACTTATATAACCCGATCAATTTTAGGCTGAGAAATCACAGCGTTCACATATGACAATTCGGTGATGCCTAACGTGAGGTCAATGGCGCAGTGGTAAACACGGTTGCCTCATGAACAGCGTGTCCGTGGTTCAAGTCCCGACAGTGGCGATGATATGTACTACTGACGAGCTCTAATGAGAGCGAAACTCGAGTCTAGTGCTTCTTTTCGAAAAGGGCCGACTGGAAAGTCTATGGGGATGCGACAGCTGCGATCAAGTGTGGGTGATGTTCAACTTGAAATTAACCAAATCCCCGACTACCCATTAGTAACATACTTTGGATTGTTTCCAGATTCCCTTAGAATTCATAAGAAGTCAGTTATGCGAACAGCTGTTTTCCGTAATTCTCATCGGGCTTTTTACAATTACATAGGGTACATGAGTTTTATATATGAAAAACTAGAACAAGTCAAATAGGTCATTAGAATCATAGAAATGGGGCGAATCACAGTCTACTGCAGGGGGTGGGAGTGTTGGTGAATGTGTGGCATTATCACTCGTGCCTGTCGTGAGACATGCATTTGGCGGTGTTAAGTGTTTCACGCCTGCTTGCGTTTCAAGTGACTGTGGAATAGTTGGCCAAGGGAGATGTAGGGTTTGCACTAAGTATTTTTGGGCACACAGACAGGGGTTGTAGAGTCTGCTGGCAATTGCCTCGGCCGTTGATAACAGTCGCAATCTGACACTCTGGAGTGGGCTTGACGAACCTTGTAGATGAGTCGGAAGGCTACATGCGTTAGGCAGGCTCCGAATCAATTTACGGAAACACCGTACATCTCACAGGTGAACTGATTCAATTATCGCCAACCTTATCTACAAGCACCCATTGAATGTGAAGTCTACACCTGCACATGTCTAACTCGAGACTCACGTGGATTTAACAAAATTGGAACTGCAAACAAATACTGATGAGTAGTAGGGGATTTTGATTTTCATATAGATTGAACATCACCCCCGGAGTTGCTCAGTTGCCAGTTTACGTTCAAGTGGCAACCTCAAGTCAACAATTTCATGCAATCTTGAAACATTGGTCTGTGTAGATGCCTTGAACATAGCAGAAACGAAATCTCAGCCCAAAGATTTGGACGAAGCGAATGCTTGTCTGTTGAGTGATTAAGACTATCCTACATGGAACGGGATATCAGCACACGCGACCCAATGGTAACATCGAACAAATCTTCTTCAACCCCAGCTGTTTCACATCAACCTGTGGCCCGGACACTGTTTGGTACTGAATAATAAAAACCCCTTCCGTGGCCACCGAAACACATTGGGTTCTGATATATGACACACTTATCGGGTGTTTGATTACCGTTTCCGGTTTACGCTGCTCATTGGTTTCAATCCGCATCCACCCTAATAGTGTACATTCTTAAACGTCATCCTAAGCGGCTCATATTTCATGCGTATCCAGACACCGTCCTGTTACCATGACATAATTTTGTTCGAAAGTACACATTTAACTTAAAACTTACTCGTCGCCGCTCCAATAAAATGTGAATTCACACGCGATTTCACTCACTCATCGACTACTTTTGAAATGTCGGCTCAGAAATTAATCGCGCCACGAATTATTTTCAATTCGTATATTATTGGCCTACCATAATCCAACTTCGACTTCCACGACGCATATTGAGTGCACTCATTTGATGTCCACTAATCCAAACATCTATTTTTGTTATTCTTTTGTCGGAGATGCTACTTACAATTTGACGGAATCTAGCATTCACAGTGAGTCGTTACAGAAATTTAACACAGATTTTATTTCGGCTGTACATACATTCATAGGTTGATCACACATCCAGTTAACTGTATTTCGCATAAGATCATCACGGATGCAATAGTCAGCCTGATTACACAGTAGCTGCTTTTTGAAAACATCAAACCCTTGCCTATCCCGTGGATATCCAGTTATCACCAACCTGCCGTAAGAGTCCAAACGGTAATCAACAAAATAAGCTTGAACACACAGAACGGAAGTAAGGCTCCCAAGCAGGGAACTCGAAACCAAAACGATGAAACACATAATTAATCGTTCGGTTTACTGAGAGTGTATATGACTGCATTTTCGTGAAACAATGATATCAAATAGGATTTCTTTTTGGGTAATATTGCTTCGTTCGCAGGATCAATTCGTAACAACAGTCGACCACAAAACAGATCCAGGACACGGACTAATTATTTCGTTAAATCACCAAACATTTAATATGGGAGATTTCCACCAGTGAATAGCCAGTTGAGATCAACCAACCAATCAATCAACCAATCTAACAGACAATTTTTTTATTTCCTGAGTGAAACCCATCCGTTATGTATAATCGTTCCACAGGCAAAAGCTTCTGGCATCTATTGTGAATAGTTTACTGTTTTTGACACGGATGCTAAGTATAGTACGGAACATCAAAACCTACGCACGCCCATGAAGTGCTCATTACATACTTATGGTTTAGTACTCTATCAAAATAAGCCGACATGCACATGTAGTTGTAATCCGTCAGTGAGTTTTCCATTCTACGTCGGCTGACGCCCAACATTCTGAAGGGGTATAAATATAAACCACATGCGAAACACTGACTAGACGAAGTGCACTCCAAACACATGGCGCCCGCTTTCTGGATGTTGATCAGTCTGTTGTTGATAGCATGTGAGTGCTTCCCCGTGATTGTTTTAGTTAGTTATCATAACTGCTTTGTTAGTGTTCCTGATACTTGTACAACTGAGGAGAGACATTAGTGATTAATTAAACGCCTAGTGAAAATGTCCGTTTCGAGAAAATACACTGTAAGTTTGTGATGGCGGCGATCATAATATGACGAGTTTACCTGTGATAGATAAGCAACAGGTGTTACGTAATTTCTAGTCGATGGTTAAAAACCTATTCAGAGGGACACAACATAAGTAACAAGTAATTTCTTGTTATTGCAAACGTAGGGAGCATAGACCGTGACTCAATTCTTTGCCAAAATAGGCCAACATCTACATGCAGTTGTAACCTGTCAATGAACTTTCTATTCCATATCAGCTGATGCTCCACCATTTTGAAGGGATGTAAATATGAACCACGTAAGAAACACTGATTAGACGAAGTGCACTCCAAATACTTGGAGCCCGCACTCTGGATGCTTATCAGGCTGCTGTTGAAAACCATTATATCTGTTCACATTAAACGTTGAAACATATCATGAACACAGTGTCTAGTGTTATTCCACGCATATCCTTCTATGAAGCTTCATCAACAGTGACATCCATGGAAACGACCAACCAGATCAATCAGGCAGAGTTCAACACCAAACTGGCTAAACTAATCTGAGGGATTTTCTCGGACACACTATTCTACTTTCTCAAGCAATTATTGACATAGAAATAGCCTGTTGTATGCAATCGTAAAGTCTACTGCCTACCGCATGCGAATATTTCAGTTTTCACTATAAAGGCGTAAGTTGTGCGTCCAGTAGATTTGTTAATGATGTGGGACTCCACTAGTCAATACTCTCCGCGGCTACTTTCTCGCCGATATGATGAACTTCGAATGGTTGCTCTTGCATTGTTCAGTTATATTCCATATACAGGCCGCACTTCTTGCACACACCGAAGTGGCAGAAAACTGGCTCAACCTTGCCTTTACCGCCGTGCTGTCTAGTAAATGTATCCTTTGGTTAATGTCCAGTTGTTTTCAGTGATGTAAATATGAGTCATACTAGGATCACTGGTGCTAGAACATGCCAAAATCCGGGTAGCATTGCAGAACTGTTGTTAACTGTATAGGGTATCCATATGAACTGAAATGTGTTACGGAACAAACGAATGAAGGGTCAAATCGGGGGCGTTATGCAGTGAGGTAGTGTGGGCTATAGATAAATAATTACAGCCTAACACTAACTACATATAACAACAGAAGAGTACACATTCGAGTATTAAGGTGCATAATACGAATAGACTATAACGGGGAAATGATTAGAAATAGACAAGCAAGGAGACTCACGTACAATGCAAAATAATGTCCCAGTTGGTAAAATTGTGGATAACAATATTCAGGTGTACGCTGTGTCGGTGGTGTTGCAGGGACTGGATCAAGTGGATACGATGTGGAGGTGTACAGTCGTGATGTGGCTCGTGTCTCCGTGTCCCTTAGCTTTGCGCGTTGCTGACGTGTTCATCGTCCGAGACGTGACGTCAGAAGTTGTGTGTGTATCTGCGACTTTTATCGCTTTCATGTGTGGGCGTCACATGCTTGTAAGCTAACGCGCGTGGAGTTGGTTCTGTTAACGCGCCCTTATGTGCGTACATGTGGGGTTGACACTCACAGTGTTGAAAGAAAAAAGTTCAATGTCTGGCGGGTGAGTGAGAGTGAATAACGCTTAGCGGGGCCTGTGCGTGCAGAGTGCACCAGGACTTCCAAAACAAGCGCCGGTCTGTGGAGCGCACGATCTGTGTCTGTGACCTTGAGAATAAGCCGGGGCTACGTGTGTGAGCGAGACAGTTAAAGTGCGGCCTGACCGGATATGGAACGAATGGCTACCTAGGATTGAGCCCTCCGGTTTGGTGCAGGGTACCAAACCGTTACAATTATTGCTAATCATCGATTGAAAGAGTGGAAGCTTACGGGGTACTTCGGACGGATGGGTTGATGTGAGATTGGTCCGTGACTTGCCGGATGACGCTACAAAGTCTTGGAGTTGAAAACCTTCATCTTGAGATTGCGTAGCTCGTGTGACGGCATCTATTCAGGATATGCTGTTCAGCATGTTGTGAAACAATAGATTATCATTCCTCTTGATGTGTCGCATACTAATGTGTGACAAAACGTGATTAGTTGTTCTGGCAATGCAGTGGTAGTGTTGACATCGACAATAATGTTGCTGATAGAGTTCGAACCGCTGATTATGTCGGACTTTCCCTATCAGGCGCCGTGTTGGGCTATGTTGGAATAAGCTTAGCCGCCTTCATAGTTCACACTATCTTTCAAAACGTGGAGAGATATTTCATTGTCGGATCAAGTTGCATATTAGATATGACATGCTAGATATTTAATTGACCTGAATGCACACATGGCAAGTTCAACATGTTAGTTGAGCAACATGTACGGACAAATCCATCAGAGATTCGGTTGACTGAACAGCGATCTGTCAGTTTCCGACGGGGTCATTCGAATGCCCACGAAATGCAACAATGCGAAGTAGAAGTGGTTGGTATGGTCTTCAGCTTTTGGTGACCAGGTAATTGTTTACTGAGAGTTTGTGCACAGCTAAAACAACTACAAGGTTTAATAAATTTAGGGAAACAATGAGATCATCTTGATCATAACAGACGGTTATAAACGAACAACTTCTGTTTGATGGTCTTCGTAAATTCATGATAAAGGTTCATACACATTTCCAAGGAGATGGAGATACAAAATTCTGCAACTTATCGTTCCTTGTATGAAAGACATTTGGAACATGTAAGACTAATTTCCTAAAAGATTAACCAGAAAACATTAACATTTATCTTACTGTTATAGCATTTACAATTTCACAGAAGGTGACGGACAATACGACTATTGCGAATAGTGAAGGTGGATGTAATGCAATAATGAGGCCACAGTTCATATAAACATCAGAACGTGATTTAAGAAGACTGTTGACCTGAACTTGTATTATTTTCTCGTGAACTGATTGTGTAACACGTATAAGTGTTGACTTGGATGACCACTACTTTACACAACCAGGTGATCAGAAAAGGGGGTAATTGGGTGAAAAACACAGTACGGTTGCAAAAGGCCAGTGTCAAAATGCAATGGAAATAACTCACATCAGAATGATTAGACCAGAGAATTCTTCTCAAAGGAAGGCAGCAGAACACAGTAGGAAATGTTATGTACAGTCGCAGACTGTGAGTAGACTGTGAGCAGACTGTGAGTCCTCATAATATATGAGTGAGGTCTGAAATAGTCAGTTAGTCACAGATGTGAACGGTGAACTGGGACATAGACTGTTGTGTTTCAAGCGAAATATCGTATGGTTAACTCTTGCGAATGCTTTGGACAAAGTTAGACAGATCGTTTCGATTGACTTACCCTCATCAAGTGCTTTGGCTCACTGTGTTATGGCTTCAAACATGTTAATGATGCATACGAGGGTCCTTCAGATTCCATGATGCCCACCAAGCAACTGTGCGCCTTGCAAACAGTGCGCCATCAACATACCATCCATTGTGTCTTCGTGTCTCTTGAGACATCAGATTATAGGAAAAGTGGCCGATGGTGAACAGATTCGTTTCGATTGCCCATATTACACATGGGGGTGAGGTTTAGGGTTCCCCAACCCTCGTTTAAAGAGTGTTTCAAAGGGTTGGTTGATAGTTACTTTGCTCAGTCTGCACACCATTTTAGTACCACTGCATTACGACATATAGTGTGACAATTATAAACGTTAAGCCACTGACTGCATTGCTTTCACTGGCGAATAGGACGTTCTAGTGATTGCTAGCATAAGCACCAGCGTACCGATTTTTGTAGATACAAGCCATCGGTAACTTGTGGTTGTTAACCCTATCACTATCGTGCAATTGCGAGAGGACACGACAGAGTTCAGTGCACTTCCATACAGTACTATACAACAGTCCAGGTTTGACGTTAATATCATTTGCTCACTTCATCTGACACCAACAGATATCCATTCCCAAAGTTGTGACGACCACAACACTGGTCGTTACCCGACTGCCCAGTCCACTCCAGGTTACTTCCTTTAGGTTTCTGGTTGTACCACACAAAATTAGGTATAGAGGGAACTAAATACACTCTGCTAAAGTGCACTGAGTTGTTAACATACTTATCCTTTACACATCTCACGTCTTCGCGCTGTCGGTTTACCATTTGACACAATACCACATAGCGGTCTTTGGGGTTTAACAATTGGACTTCTTTTGACATCACAGTTATTAAAGTGAGATCATCCCGTTGCCAGGTACATTTGAATCTATCTCGACTTTTCCACTGTCCACCACAATGACCATCTTTGACACTTTCTTGATATGCCCAGCAATGACAAAAATTTATTTCACACCATGGAAACGTTCTGAAGCATCCGACACGAACTGTCGATTCAACGCATAAGTAGTTTATCCAATTACCAGACACACTGCGTTACTACGTTCGTAGCAACCAAGTAAGCCGTATCATTAAAATCATTTTCATCAATTGTGACACCGGTTTTCCCATCGTTCTCACCACCATTATATCCATCGCTGCAGTCGGTGCTGTCCTAGAGTTTGAAATAATTTTAGAAGTGAGAAATTACTCACCACATTTAAGCGATTCCATTACAACCCATGACACCGAATAAGATTTCATGTCCGTTAACCGTCATTTCGTGAACAAAAATCGATCACATACAGTTCTGAGTAATTCACATTTGGAGTAGGAACTATTTAGATTGAAGTTCCTCATTAATACTATCGACATGTATAGCTTAATTCTGTAGCTCAAAGGGGTTAACGCTGATTTGAGAATTTTCGTTCGTTGTGCTTCAGTTTCACAATCGTTGTACAGTGTATTTGAAACTTAACACCATATGTTTGTACCATCCATATGTACAGACGACTAAGCAACACGTGCTTACATGAAAAACGTATGTGTCCACAGAACCGAGTCACGGAGCTAATTGTGTTGACGGTAGATTACCCCATAATATCACACCTGACCAGATTCATTCACATGATCTTGTAAACAAAATAAATTAATCACCGCTTTCAGAGTCTCCTGACGCAAACCAGTCTCTCAGTTGGGATGAGTATCTGATTCATTGCGACACCGGCTTCGAAGGAAACACGGGCTGCTAATTGTGGTTAACCTCGTGTTGGAATGCATCCACACTTCATACGCCTTTACTAAAATATTCAGCTCTCACATAGAACCAAGGAACCGCAAATTATACGATACCAACGCTCGTCAACCTGTGTTAAGTGTTTATCAGAGCAGCGCTAGTACAAGAAAGATGAACTCATGTTTTTAACAGTTGCATGTTCAAGGTGCTGCCTGAATCATCACGGTTTAAATTGTTGGCAAAATTAGTCCATACATGATCGCGGTTAATAAACCATCAATGCGTTTTCACCCCAGCGACGGTGGGCGCTCATTGGAAATAAATATCCGACATGTGATAGTCATAAGATGCACTCCTGCTGCATGATAATCGCCTTCTGGTTAGTAGACTGTTTTTGATTAGCTGTGAGTAGTTACCCGTAATTGGTCTACTTGCCTGTTACCGATGTTTTATGGGTGTGTGTGATTCATGCACACATACGAATGAAAGTGTATGTTGGAAAGTGTTGAGCAGTATTTGATAGAGACTTTGTAACGTGGGATAATATTGACCACTACTGCCTTCCAGTTCGAGTGCGTATAAAGATTAAGCCCGAATTCAATCCTTGGGCAAAATAGCTATTGAGAACAACAAAATGATCGTGATTACAAACCGGTGATTGAATTGTGGACAATAACTTAAACCAACCCTCTTCATAATAAGTGTGATTAGAATCAAAAACAGAATGATCGGCAAACTTATTTCTTTGCATGGAACGTTGTGAAACTTAATGGAACATCGTCCAAATGAATGTCATTAATTGTTTCATGACCTTCTCACTTCTAAAACAATCAGAACCTCGGCATATTCGAAAAATATCATTACTGGTATAAGTGGCCAGAGCATAGTCATTGCCCCTTGAGAAAATGTGAAAATATAGATATTTCAGTATATTTTAGAGAATAATGGACGAAATCATAAGTAGAATTGTATTTATTGTTGAACAAATTTCGAACATGGTTACGAAGCTATGCATTTTCATCAGTAAACGTAAGACTGCTCAAGCGAGTAATGTAGACTGACTAAAATTTGCTAGCAACGGTTTGCGTATTTTTCCAGAAGGTGAGACAAGAAATACACATGATTAATAAATAGGCCTATTACAAACGTGAAGTTAGCTTGTAAATTTTGAATACAATTAAATAGTTTATAAAATTTTTATAACTGATTCTCACGCTTATCACCACTAGCTGCGACAGGGCAAAATGAAACAATTCCGACAAGCAGTGCTAACATGAGCGGTAAGTCTGAAATTGAATAAAAAATATTTTCCAGTCGCATGCTTGTGACAAACTGTTTACGAAAAAATGTAACTGAATAACGCATGATATACTGCTAGACAATAATGTACAGTAAACTTGAACAATCAGATCCATAACCATCACAGAGAGAGTAATTTAGAAAGCAAGTAGGTTGAAATGAATAAAGGAAGTATTAAACTTTCAAAAGTATTAGGGTACTGGTAATCCAAAGTAATGTGAATCTTTGCGCGGAATGCATATTTGTATGGTCATAAAACATGTTGATGTCGATTAATTGTCGTAAGAAACATAACGACCATCTTGATCATTAAAACAGCACGTACTGGTCACGAATCAAATTGAATCGTTGAAAAAACACATGCGGGCTTAGAATGGTTTGAAAATCGAACGAATACACTATATCTCCTACCTAATTTTGAAAATGTTTTCAATACAACACAATTACATACACCTTTGTGAATAGACAAGAATTACAGGAAACTGGAAATGAATTCCAGAATAGGAATATCAAGGCATGCCTGCTTGCACTTTGTGGCAACCATAAGAGACTAACTGGAATGATGGCGGACCCAGAATGGTAGATGGAGACGCACTGCCAGTTGTAGAGTACGGGTCAGGTAGCACGTCACTGATATATCTGTACGATAAAACAGTTAACTTTGGGACGATCGGTTCGCTGCGGTATTATTTAACGGCAATCTATACGAGTGAAGTTTCACATACAGTATTGTGAGGTTAACTATGTTGAACGTCTTGGGAAAATCTACAAGGATAGTGGTATCGAGCAGTTTGCCTCAGACAGCCGCATTTGTGAGCTGCACTTTAGTTTCAGATATGGTTGGAAATACAGCAGCACACGATGTCAGATGGTCATGCACGAAAAAAATATTACATAAAACAACCATATTTCTTGGAGGTGAACAGCCATTATGTAAAGGATCCAGTTACATTTCGAAGTTTGTCCGGTTTCAGTAATGTACGCGGACTAAAATGAAATCAAATTTAGATGGAGCAGTATGGAATAAAAAGATTGATGGAGCGCCTTGAGTCAGGGAGGTTAAAACATCAGGAAGATGAAATTCATTAAGAGCTCGCGTAAAATTTCACGGCTGATATTCAAATAGTGTACAAGGAAATGAATAAACGGACGATAGAATACAATCTCTCAGTCATCCCCAAATTGAGGAGTAGGGAATCATGTCAAAACGACAAATAAACAAACAAACATTTGTCCGAAAAATTGGATGCAAAAAGGAAAAAATCGAAATTGGACAGAATAGAAACACCTACCAAACTGAAAGGAAAAAAAATTAAGGGATGAATTGAAACAGCAATGAAATTGAAAAACGACAGACAAGTACAATGGAGAGGAGGGAAAACGTTCACAGAATGAAAGGAACAAACTAACGGTAGACAGGATATGCATTGATCAGCCAGCACAGAATGTCACACCATAAACTTCGTGTCAGACACGGTGGATAGTTGATGAAAGTGAAGTATGATAGAGCGTGATGGTATATTACAGTTTCAGGTTGGCTCAAGACTTGTTTCTCACAGAATTGCGCGCGAAGTGGGCAAACTGCATCTGGATATAACGATCACAATTGGAAAATGTCATTGTCACTAAGACGGATTGGGTAGATTGTACGACGGTTGAAAACATCTGCGACTGAGTGATCATAATGTGACTAGTGTTAGCCTCATCTCTACAGTTCGAAGGTAATCCATATATTTCGGACTAAACGCACGTGATCATTAGGTGAACTATTCGTGTAGGTATTACGGAGCACGAGGGTATTTGTCATAGGCAAAACGACCGCTTGTTGTTCAAACCGAGTTAACACTTGTTAGACAGCATCTGCTGTTAGGCTGCTATGGCCACCATGCGTGGTAAA
>JTDE01007466.1:20322-37124 GCA_014338405.1 Paragonimus skrjabini miyazakii | reverse complement strand
TCGTAAACCAACTTTGAGCAACGTGGAGACACCGAGGGACAGCGTTCTTCTGGAGTGAGGGTTCCTGTGAAAGCAGACAATAAAAACAAACGTGGGCCAAAAGCCCAGTAATACATGCACACGACTTACACAATCGAAAACAAAAGTGGCGCCAACAACACGGCAGCACAATAACGAGAAGGTGGTTTTTAATTATTGGTCAGTTAAAACAAACAGATTTGGGGCCATGACGCAGATTTCGACGATTTCAATTTCTGCATCAGCTACCAAGCCATTAAAACGATTTATTCCAGGAAAATAATTCTCCCGAACACGATAGCTCCGGAAATCACGTTCTACGACTAGCATTCATGGCATAGAGGAGCTGAAGGATGTGGATGCATTACACGCGCATAAGCATGACATCGACCACTGGAAGTTTATACGAACCAAACTAAACCTAGACGTAGGCGAATGTGGAGTGTGGTCAATTGTAATTATTCCAATAATACAGAAATGAAGTACTTAACTTAGCTCAACCCCAGAGCTAGCCTCGACGCAATAATAATAACCGAACTAAGCAAGGCAGGTAATTTTTCTCTCGAGCGCAATTGTTGAGTTTATTGTCAACAATGAAATAGAACAACATTAATGAGAAATAGGTTTAGTGACAATTACCACATCTATCCAGTGCCTTCCGCGCCCAGTAAATCTGAGCTCCATTTAGACCCCCAGACTATTGCGCATCACCCTCACTACAAACGATTTGCTGTCGGCTGCGCCCCAGATGTAGTATACGCTGGAAAACAGCTTCCCATCTGAGATCCGACACCACACAGCTAACCCAAGTTCTGAGCGTGGAACGCCCTTTACTGGTATACCTCCCATGACGGCAAGTTTGGTCAAGAGGAGCAAGATGCCGGAGGTCATCAGTAGTTCACCACCTACAGCACAGTCAAAAAACTTGGTAAAGTCGGCCTCAAATAGATCGGTCTAGTTCAGACAGTACTCGTTATACATTTGAAGGCGGACGTTACCTCAAGATAGGAGTACGCAGATAAATGCATCCAGTTGGTGGGGTATGACAACTAATGTTCTTTCTCTAAAGAACAAAGTGCAGGAGCTACGACAGCCTGATGACTCAAAGAAGCCCAAGGCCGTAGGTGTAGCGGAGACACGGCTAACGCCGGACATATCCGATCACGATATAGAACTTTCTGGATATACCATCGTTCACAAGGGTCGGCCGGCCTGCGGAGATAAAGGCGTAGCAATCTACGTTGGTGCTGAATTACAAGCAGCCCTAAACAACGACTCGACCTTGTTTTCACTTGAAGTGTCCCTGTGGACAAATGTCGGGCACCTCACTCATCACAAGTCATTGTCGGCGTCACTTATCGCGTCCCGTCCACAGCCCCAGAATGGGATGCACAAGGCCACCACACAGGCCATCGCAATCCCCGGACGTCGCACCACTGTTTTAAGGGATTTCGACCTTCCTCATGCAGGTCCCCCTATCGGGCCAACATCTGGTACTGCGGTCAATGAGCTCTACGATCTCGTGCAAAAAGTAGGATTCACCAAGCATGAGAATCAACCCACGAGGTGAAGAGAGGGCCACGGGTGGTCCTGAAATTACATGGTACTAACTACTGAACCTAATATGGTGGATATACTCGAGACTGGTGAGTCATTAGGTGCAAGCGACCATACCAAAATCAGTTTTCGCCTAATATGCGACGTCATGATCATCCGCCCCTTCCTGTCGTCTCGACACAATTTTAGAAGAGCCAACTTATGAGAGATGCGGGAACATTTAACCCACGCTAACTGGCCACCACCTGAAGAGTGTAGCACGGTAAACGAACATATGGAGCATATCATTTTACGGTTAAACATCGCGATAACTAGTTTGTCCTACTTTACACTCTACGCTACACATGCGAGTCGCCTGGCCCAAACCATCAACAAAGCGTCTAATGGAAGGAAAGAGGGCCGCGTGAGACGCATTTCTTCTCAAAAGAGATGGCGCCTCACACCTGGTCTAGAACATTTTTGGAGGTCAAAATATCCCTCGATTGACCCAGTCGCACGCTCCCCCGTAACCTTATCTAACCCAACGCTCGGTATTGTTATATTCACAACCCGCGTCTAAAAGTACCGATGTCATCAACCCGTCTAACTCAGTGGGTGAAATTCACTCGCCTGTCCACACACCCACTGTTGTCTGTCAGTCTTACCCTGCCTACCCTATGAATACGGGCTTCCAACGATCCACCGTGAAGCTTTCAACAGCCGAAAAATCTGTCCGAAGGCCGGGCATTTAGATACACATCAGACCGATCCAATGGCATTTTGTCAGTTCATCACTGCACGTCGATCGCCTGTGCTTATACTTGGCACGCATTTTTTACACTTGACGGCATACTGCAGCCAAACGTTTCACCTTATCCCGCGAACGCAAACGCGTTGTGATTTGTTTATTGTACTACTTCAAATTAATTATGTCAATAGTGGCACGTTTCCAGCGACTCGACTTGGTTTTAATATTTGGCATCGTCAGTTATTCCTGCATCACGGAAGAACATACACCCGGCATACAGATGCTGTCGTAATAAATGCACAGCAGCCGTACGTGCCGACCGCAGGACTCACCAAGTATCACTTGCGAGATCTATCGCCGATTGTCCTAAAAGGTTCTTTGGGCACATGGCCTCCCTGACCAGATCGAAAGCTGCCATATCCTCCCTCATGAGACCTTCAGGACTCTCTGCCTCTAATTATGAGTCAGCTGAGTTATTACGTGCTCAGTATGCATCCGTCTTCAGAAACTCCGCTGAGACTGAACTATGCACCACGGTTTCCTGTCCTGATCGTTTCTTGGGTTAATCCCCTAACTTTACCCCAGCTAACATACGCGCCAAGTTACTCCTGCTGCGCGTAGGTAAGTCCCCGGGGCTTGACGAGATACCCCCACAAATGCTGAAAGAATGCGCAGATGAACTGGCGGAAACGCTTACTCGTTTGTTCCACTACTCATATTACACTAATTGTATTCCAGCCACTTGGAAACACAGCGTCATCTCTTCCATGTACAAGGGTGGGGACCAAACGAACGTCAGTAACTTCAGACCGATTGCTTTTTTATCAGCCATGTCAAAAGTAATGGAGAGCATAGTAGACGATTTCCTGAGAAACTACTTAAATACACAATCACTGTTGGAGCCGGAGCAGCACGGCTCCAGAAAAGGTCACTCACGCACGACCAACTTACTGATTGCTGCTGACCCGTGGACGAAAGCTTCCGAAGAACGCCTCCCGGTTGGTGCTGTGTTTATAGACTTTACGAAGGCGTTCGATAAAGTTAATCACAGTATACTACTGGGCAGATTGGATGATATGGGTTTATGCAGTGAGGTTTGTTTTTGACTCAAACAATGCCTATCCTGTCAGACGTACACAGTTGGAGTTAATGGTGAGCTATCCAGGCCGTTCGACGATACAACTGGTGTACCACAAGGCTCCATACTGGGCCCCCTATTATTCTTAGTCCAGGTTAACGACCTCTCAGGTGTGAGTGACCCCCCGTTGTGATGTATGCTGCCAATACGAAACTATGGCATGTCTTACACAGCGTTGAAGACGCAAGATACTTCCAGAGAGACCTAGATGCCCTGCACCTATGGTCCGTGGAAAATCGACTGTACTTCCCTTGGGTGGAGTTAGCCCGGCAAACTGAATACCGGGACACTCAGTTCACTGTCACTGATGCCATCAGTAAGCCAAGTCTCCGTGAAAGCAAAAATGTGGGGTCGTGTGTCATGAGTTAACTGTCTAATTTCCGGTAGCTTATTAAATAAACTCAGACAGTTCGCATATATGCACATAAGAGCCACTTCCTCACTTGATCTCTCTAGAGAAGAGAGAGGAGAGAGCGAGGAAGAGTTAGGGAAAGACCTTGAATTGAGGAGAATGGTGGTGTTGGACTCGGCATGTACTGTCGAGTGGTTCTGATAACCCTTCTTTGAGGCCGTGGGCGTAACGTCACTGCTTTTTCGTATGTCACCGTCCCTACAGGACGTTTGACCAGCACTTTTGGCGTCGCAATTTGCGACCTCTGAACACCTGCTAAATTCCGCTTTTTCGGGGGGTGTTTGGGAGTTTTCACCCATGGAAAATTTGACTTCTTCGTCTGCTGTACGCAGGGTTAGAAGGAAGGCATAATGTGCGGTTTTACGGAGCCACTGACAGAAACGGTTTGTGGGGCGTGCCAATGAAATGCTTTCTGATTTATAAGCGGCAACCCCAACTGGCCCCCATCGTTCCAAATTCTTGGAGGAAAGAATTTTCTATGGAGCCTCTTGGTGGTTTTTTTTTTTGGGGGGGGGGTTAATTAGGAGAACGGCATTTGTGTGGTGTCTTGAACACATTTACCCATGCTTGAGGCATCGGCCGTTGGGATTGCGATTACGGAAACAGTTGGAGCGGAAACCACGACCTTAGTCTCCAGCTGTGGTTTCCGGTCTGTCATAATACGTGACTTAGTGATAGACTGCTGCTCGCGTTTCGCCCTCTCTTACCAAGAGCGGTCGGAACAAACACCTTTCAAGTGGACGTTGGCGGGTTTTAAAGCCTCTGAATTTTTCCTCACTGTCTCGGGACTCAGCATGGCTGGCAAGGTTACCAAAAGGCCGAGTGACTTTTTGGTTGGTTTGGCGCGTAGCCTGCTCACGAGCATGAGATTTGTGACGTCCGGGGAGAACGAAGAAACTAAGACTGGTTAGCTAGTTTGATTGGTGAAGACGTTGTGGGAAAGAGGCCCCATAAAACAACTCTCCTTACCCTGAGAGCTTTTCTTTCATATTCGCCGCTGCCTCCTCTATATGTACAGTTGACAGGGCAACCGCTTTCTTTTTGACCGAAGCACCAGGGAGGGCAGAGCGCCATGTATTCATTTAGGGACTGGAGTTCCAGCTCCATTCCGGACAGAGTCCGCTGGTATTCCTACATCCAGTTCACCATAGAGGAAACAGAAGGACATATAGTGCTAAGAACAACAGCTCCACATTTACAGTCGCAGGTTATCTGCGTCGCTTCACTTCGTGACGCGTACGTGACTAGTCGGCGGCAAAGCTGCGCTTTGACTTCCTTCAAACTTGCAGCTGGTGCGGATAAAATTTAAAGCCGAAGAAGCAAGTTGCTTATAATGGTGTTCGTTGAGGCCAGTGCATTTGAAGTGATACCACTTCTGGCACTGCATACCGTTTCAATACGTTCTGATTCTGTGTGTTATTCGGTAACAGATAACAGTAATCGAAAGCACTATTTGATGCACAAAGCACCAATAGAGCAAGAAAATGTGTAGATAATAACAGCCAGAAAATTTGAATCAAATTTCGAGTTACCCGCAAGCAGCACTCTCAAAGTAACGTATGGCTTAATGTACCTTCAATGACGTCATTTCCTTTTTTTCCATTTCCCGCTACCTTCTTCGTATAGTTTTCCCTTTCCGCTGCCATACAACAAAATGGTGCATCCTTCCTTGGTGTCCGACTGCTGCTAGCTGCTTCAACACTAAACACACCTCACCATTTCCACCGTTCACGTGATCGGTGCGGGCGGACAACAACCAAACCGAAATGGAATCCGTTGCGGAACCACAAACTCTGTACTACTGAATCTTACGGGAATATTTCGAGGCGGGGTTACTACAAGTGTTTAATATTTCCGACTCCATAAGAAACCAGTGAAATCAGCCAATGATAACACAGATGACTGGAGTTGAAAAATCCACTCCGCTGATTCGTTCTCCTCGGTGGGCGTTATTCCCACTATCCTGAGCGGCCATTGCGGCATAGAAATTAGTTGCACCTTACGATGGGTAAAGGATACAATAATTACATGTGTAAGAAGTTTTTCCATCCAACCAACTTTGAGAACATCAAGCGAAAATGGATGGCGGAACAAGCTCATGAATACGACACAAAGAAAGAAGATGAAAAACTAAATCAATATAGACGCGAGCAAGAGACTTTAGAGAATCGCGTGCTCTTAGGAGATGAAAAGGCTAAGTTGGGTCTGGCCTGGATGTATGACCAACCTGTCTTAATGGAAAAAGTTAGTAATGATCATTTTTCAAGCAATGATTTTGATTAGGAAAAGGATGACAAGGAAGTTAAATTCGAGTGGCAAAGGAAGTACAATGCTCCCCGTGAAAGCTATTGCAAAAATTCTTCCGATATAGTTGACCAGCCTTTTGCAATTGAAGTACGAAATGTTCGCTGTATGCGTTGCAGACAATGGGGACATCTCAACACAGATCGAATCTGCCCATTATTCGGACAGTCGTTCACCAATGAACCCTCCATCACAGATTCAATAACACTGGATCATGTGCAGAAAGGACTTCAAAAGGAAGGATTAATGCTAAAGCGCGGAACAGAACTTGATCGGTACACAAATATACTCAGCAAGGCAAAGCAGGCGGTGAAGGGCGCTTCTAAGACAAACATAGAGGAGGAAGACTCATTGGCAATGGAGTTCCTGCAAAACCTCTCCGAAAGACAAAGGGAAAAGTTACTGAAGAAGCTTTCTAATATCCCTAATGTCAAAAAGCGTAAGGATAGTAGTAAGAGGCACAAACATTCAAGACGCAAGTGATTCGATGGCTGTTCGGAACTATATTTTCAGCGAAAACTTCGAAACGTATACATTGTTCGTCTACCTTATCTGTATAATGAATATTTTATCGTTCTTTGAAATTTTTCGATTTTGGGTTCATCATATTTAAAGTATTTGCACATGAGTTCGAAGTTGGAGACCCAAATCACCCGGATACAGTCAGTTTGACTTTCGCAATCCAGCTGGCATCTGTTGACCTGAGCGGGCGTACCACCATACCTAGGGATTACGCTGAATACCAGGAATACAGAACTAATACGAACGTGACAAGGCGTCTGGTAAATAAAAGTCTGACAAGACTGAAGCAATTCTTAGAATGTTAGTCAACGTTCTCGGACGGAAGGTCGTTCCAGTGATTAATAACCACAAGAAAAGAATTGTCGTTTGAAGAAGGTGTAAGGACGAAGATTAGGCGTCTTATTATGATGCCGTTGTCCTCTATCAGCCAATGTTCTGAAAAACCACTGAGGTGTATGCTAATAAAAGTGTAAAAATTAAGCCGTTGCGGAATCGCCGAAATTCAAGTAGGCAAAGACCAAGAACGTTGGGTACGAGACTCATACAAGGTAAGCCGTAGAAGGGTGATCAGCTTGATTGTCGTATGCTTAAAGCGACTGTTTTGGCTCCAGCTCGTATGCACAAGTTGACTCAAGCAGCGGTCTTACACAAACGCGTTTGTTTTGTCTGTATGGGTGAAGTTCTGTTTATGATCTTAGGAGCAGCGAATTCCTCCCCTTACAATGAGCGAAATCAAGGACGGTCTACGCACCCTTCGTCGGGTCGACTTCTATGATGTCTACTGTGATTCACGCAACTGTTGTCGTTATCTTCCCGAAGAGGAAGATTCCAATCGTCTGTTAGCACTCAAACGAGTCAAGGCTCATTTGTACTGCAATGATACCACCACCGTCTTACATTTTTGATTCATCAGTGTACAGAAGAGCGCCGCCGGAAATAATATCCGGAAGTGCGACAGGGGAACTCTTTCCAAAAGCCAGGGAGAGATTTGGTGGTTGATTCAGTCTCAACTCTAGAAGTTCAGGTGAGACTGGAACCTTGAGAGTAACTTCCGTGGTTTTCCCGCGGATGTACGTCATTAAAACTGAAGCAATCAGACAAGACCAAGTCAACTAGACTTGTACTCGTGAATCCAGCCACGTGCCAATCAGTAATGCCCACGCAACCTACACAGCAGACACCCCTGTACTAGTTACATGGTAAAAAATAAAATAACTATGAAAGGGAGAGTGTGTGAGGTAGAAGTTATTGGCAAGTAGCGATAGATGGTAAGCAATAAGTAACATAAAACAAGAGATAAGGAATGCCGAACATGAAGAACAACAGTGAACTGCAACCCAAGAGCACCAAGCTTACGCTAGAAATCTCTGACCTATTGCCTAAGCACTAAACCCGCTGGAGGGGCATTCCAGTGACCTGTGGCGCGTCGAAATAGACGAGATGCTGCTCTCACGTGGTAAGGGAGATTTGTTTAACTCTGCATCGTGTCCGCGGAGAGCCTGCAACCGTGCTGGCATGAAGAGACTGGAGGGGTCAAGACCGATGAGGTGGTAGGTGGGGATCAGATCATCTCGTAGTCGTCCATAAGACGGCGAACACGTGCCCACTCTGTCAAGTCTTTGTTAGTATGTCAGACCGTTCAAACGGTGCACCAGGTGAGTGCTCACGCATTGCCTGCCCCAATACTGCTTTACCACATTTTCGGCGTGGAGGGTTCACGCGGACGCAATATTCGAAGTGAGATTCCACAAACGGGTAAAAAGCTCGCAGAACATAACTCCCGACGAGCGATTCACAGCGTACGAGAAACCTTGAAGTCACCGGAGATGGACATTTGTGACGTAGGCATGTCAACGTTTGAAGCCGTACTGGACTGCGCCAAGGATCCCAAAACGGGTCAGATGAGCTTCGATCTTCACTGTTTCCAATTTCTTGGATAGTTTCACCACGATAATAGTCAGGCTACCAGGTCGATAGTTAGCAGGTATAGTTCTCTCTGTCGTTTCAAATGTGGGACGTACGACCGCCTCGCGTCACTTCGGAAAGAGAGCCCCGATTTCGCCGAAAGACCAGAGTAAATGGGCTGCACAGAATCACCGCAAGTTCACAAGGCAGTTTTGGTATATGTTCATCAGGTTCAGCGGCTTTTGTGTTGTTTATCTCCCCCAGTAATCTAAATGTTTTAGCCTCAGAAACCTTTAGATACCTGAGAAGAGGCACTTCTCGCTTTTTGTTTCTAATTCCGTCAATGGAGCGGTAGGTTGTAGCACGAGGGTGCCAACATATTGGTCCTCCAATAAGCACGCATTATCATAATCAGAATGAATGGGACTTCCAGCTTGATCCATGCGCGAAGACACGAAAATACTCTGTCCACCCACCCACGACGTTTTACTTACCCGGAGAAACGCGTCGCGGGTAACGGAAGCAGTGTCGGCTTCTCCCTTTCATATTGTAACCTGGATGTTCTAAGAAACTGCTTGACAGTACCAAGTTACCTTGGAACAGAGCGCTGACGTACCCTCCAAGCAATGGCCCGCTTTCAGATAGCCTTCATACCCTCTTGGTTCATTCATGGTTGAGAGAGGTATGTAGGGCGCAGAAATGAACAATGTTTGTTAAGCAGTGAAAGCCGCAAGGAAGCTGTCTTGCTGATGACGCCTTACTTTCACTTACAGCTCGGTTGCTTGTTTGCAAGGTGTGGGCTACTTGATGTTGTATGTTTGAATGTATTCGTAGCTATTTTTTAGTGGTTAGGTCCCCTCCCCTTCCCTTTTTTCTTCTTTCTTCCTATACAGGGTTTGCTTTTTGTTCTTCATGGTTGTGTGGTAGTTAAGCATCAGTGTGAACCATTGATGTATTGCTGTCTATGATGATGATATAGCAGCAGATTCTGCTTTCCGAATGTCAAGAACGATGCTGATCGCCGCGCCTAACTCTACTAACACAACACCGAAACAACACGACCACGTGATCGCTCGAGCCTAGCGGATTTCGTGAAGACATGGTCCAACGATGTCGGGGATTTGGTCAAGTGATCTGGGTTGATCAACAAACCACCTTCAGTGGTATCTGAAGAATAGGATCCGGAAGATCACTTACAATGCTTCCAGTTGTAAATGAACAGGAGAAATGCCAGCATACCTCTGGTACGTTGAACTCCTCTAGCGTCAGACATCTAATGGATGTGTCCAGGGATGAGCTGCAGAACGCTCGACGAATTAGGAGTGAGACTTCTGCAGACAGCGGTCACTGTCAGCAGTCCTCCTGGGAGCATGTTCATGCACAACGCTAGTGTTTCAACAGTTCCATCGGAGGGATTGGACGATCCGATCTTCGTTACATAAAGATCATTCTTGATGTACAAGTAACGCCACCTTCCTGATGCTGAGGTATCCGATCACACCTCAACAGTACATAATCTGTTACAGGCAGCTCGCCACGTTTCGACTAAGGCAGCGATTCCTGGTCGATGGTCAGCTAAAACCCGCATCCCGTGAATCTTTCCCCTTCGACTACGCACATGGGTGGGACTACGTGAAAGAAGTTGGAACCACGATTCCGGGATCAAGAGCCAACAACACAAGGTTTAAAAGAGCGGACGACGAACCATCCGTAGACCCACAAGATTGGGCCCTTTCTCACCGCGTGACTTGACTGTAAGTCCTCAAGAACATCTGTTCGTTTGAGACGATCTGCAAGAGGTAGACCTTCGTGCACACTTACCCAATATCTTTTGAGTTTGAAGGCAAAGCGTAAGAGTGCTTTGCGTTCTTTAGTGGTAGATTAGACTACACTCGGCAATCTGGATTGTGGATTTGAAGAGCTCTCCGGAATGTTGCCTAGTAACGTAAGCTTGTGAACGGTGACACCTGGAATTCCCGGGCGCAAAAGCCTTGTCAAACAAACTGAATCAATCGAGGTCGATCCCTTGGATTTTCCTCCATGAATTCGTTTACGTTTCAAAAAATGAGGCTGGAATCCGTGAAAGAGTTCCCACGTTTCGATGTGCTTACTGCATGGTTTTTCGTATGCGCCACGTTGTGCTCCGGAGGTATCCCCGCTGAGAACTAGCCGGGTGCGCTTGACGTGCACCTTTCATGTATGTTTGTTGAGAATGTAATGGTTACCAACAACTTTGGCTTGCTCAGTAAAGCCCAACGTTTTTGGGTTCTCTTTTTCGTTTCCGTTCATTGACCTTGTGAAGTTTCGGGAGAACACTTTCTTATCACTGACCTCTGCTTGTTGTCCGCATTGTTGACCAATTCTGATATTGCCATTGAATTGGTGATAATAGTGACGTAGCTCGGTACACTCTTGAGAGCATCACCGAGCACTATCTGTGAGCCAGCTGCAGTTGTGGCTTCCGGTGAAGTGCCTGCAAGCGATGAAACATCTAAATCTTGAGTGTAAATGCCCATGGTGTCACACTCCAAACTTGAAGTGGGTCGACCAGTAAGTGTGATATCCGAACACGCATGGGTAGAATTGTTTGAACTGATATTTGTCAAGCGAGTAACCTTACGTTCAGCCGTCAGCAACTGAACTGCCAATCGATCAAGCTCATTTAGCTTGAAGAGGACTTGCCCAATAATAGCGCCGCAATTGACCTCGTGAAGTTTCGATGCAACACTCGACGCAGTAGAACGGATTTGAAGGCTCGATCAAACGGAGGCAATACTGATGGAATTAGACCTGGACAGTATTTACAGTAACGCGCACACTGGTCACACTTCCTGAGACGTTAGTGACGTGATCACCACAAACCGGTTGACTGCAGCGAAGACACTAATGCTGCTCTCTCCACAGATTTCTTAGTGCTTGTTTTGTTCCCCATAGTTAGATCACAAAAGACGAACAGTTCAAACAGGAAATGGAGGTAAATCAATGGCTGAAGGGTTGGCCGGCCAGGGGACACCCCGGATGAACACAAACAATGGAAACACTGACACCAACATGAGTAGCTTTGGCGGGTCTGTCTGATCATTGAGAAGTTCCGTTAGAAATGTGTTGAATATCCTGCGTTATTTCTAGAGAAATATTCCACTTTTCAACGAATTAACAATATTTGACAATTACCGTTTGGTAAGTAGTTTACGATGTGATGTTGTTTCTTCTCTTTATGTCAGAAAACGAACTGACCGTTGTGACCTTCAGTTTCCCTTTCTATTATCAAAAAGGGAAGTAATCCGGCGGAGGACGTCTACGGTTCTGTCAGGAGGCGCATCTCCTAACGAGACAGCCAGGACGCGTCACGCCACATCAACTGGCTGGTCCAGATCGGATGGTAAGGTCGTGGGTGGTGGTATCCTCTCACTTGGCTAATCAGATTGCAGATGTGAGGTCGAACGCCCGTGCTCTATCTGGACAGTGTTTTTTCTCGCGTTGTCTTCTGTCGCCCCCTGTACCGTGATTTGTTATGACTCCCTGACTGCCATAGGTGACTGTTTAATTTGATTCGCTCTATGTCTGTCGGTCATCTACGGTAATCGTTTTGTCCTATAAATTTAGAACTTCTGTGGCCTGGTTTTGTCTCTTCTCGTCTCGCTCGTCCAATAAACAGTGCGGCCGCATCTCTTCTGATTTCTCGGTTTTGGATCAAGCGACTGAGCGCGTAACCAAGGTGACGATTCAATAGGTTCCCATAAACTTCCAGCTTGTGCTTGCGAAAACCGTGTTACTGTCAAAAGTCTTAGCGAAATTGAAGATGGTATTTGAGGTCGGATCACCACATTTGGTTTCGATTAATTTATCCATGAAGACAGGCTTACTGGTCACGCATGATCACCTAGGTGAGAAGCCATGCTGAATAGAAGAATATTCACTAAGTGCTTAAGGAAGCCCTCATTAATAAGCGCTCCACTGTCTTGCATGAGTAGTTAATGAGGCCGATCGGTTGATTTTTATTGGGAGAGTACCGATCACCTGCCTTAGAGATAGACGTGACCGTGGCTTCGTGAGGAGTGGTTGCGGAAAGTATCGTAGAGATATTGTACGGCGGTGCCACACTGTAGACCACTAAATAGTACTCCTTGAGTAAATCGGCGATCATTTACGGGTCAAGTAACCGCAGAGATTGACTGCGGACTTAGTTATCTTTGTTGACGCATGTTCGCGCTGCCCCTCAGCATGACTGTTTTTTTTGTGCGATCTTAGCTACAGACTTCTTCGCTTGGTTAAGGCATGCGCTTAATTTAGTGGCAGCGTAGTGCATACGATAGTTGAATATTGCCGTGGGATTTCTACTGTTTTCGTAACTTAGATTACTCAGAAGTCAATAACAGGGATATTGGCGAATGCTTCTTATTTTCGACGGTTTGTTACCATTGATAATCCTCTAAATATAAGCTTATAGCCGGAAAACTATGAAAGAAACACCAATCCGGAAGTAACTTGTTTGTGCGTATCCAGCCTGTATTCCGGGCATCTACATTTAATCACAGCCGTCGCATTTCAGCTAGACTTCTCAGCCAGCTCTTGTCGAAGAGGGTCTAGACTGTAGTTTCGCTTTTCTTGAAGCGGATCACTGGTGCATATCCTTACCATGATCAGGATGGAGACTCCCGTCACGCTCTCATGAGGCAACCATGTTGACCACTGCACAATTAACTTCATATTAGGCACGATCAAATGATCATATATAGGGTTTCAACCACATTTGCTTGCAAGCAAAACTCAGATTGTCCAGTCTCTTTGAGAGGAGATGCGAACTATCCCATTTCCAGTCGACAACTTTTTAGGAGGCACATCTGACGAAACAGGCAGGGCGAATCGCGCAACATCGTTCAACCGAGGGTCGGAGGACATTATCATCTAGATTGTGAAAACATACGGACAATGGAATACCTCAACTGTTGTGTTTCGGTCCACACTTCCTGAGACAGATTCAGTGTCAAGTTAATTGCTTTGCTATTCCAGTTAGACAATCAGATTGCAATTATTGTTCATTTCAACTTCATCACAATCGTGCTTTTTGATTTGTTCGTCGACGCACCCATAGCCTGATTCATTCCAACGCTACGACTACCATGTACGGCAACCGCGTCTGGTTCGCCCTTTTTTTCCTCACCGTGTTGTATAGTATACTGTATGTATACCGAGCCCCTATCATCTAGTTTTCTGGTCGTTCTCAAACGTTGGTACTCACATGTGAGGTTAGAAATCAAACCGTACGGTCGGGTGCACAAATGAAACAGAACTGGTCCAATACCACTATTCTGTTAAAAATGCTTATCAAGGTAAAATCATTAAACGGGTCACTTCCACTGGTTAGATACCAATGTCCGACGTTAACTTTTATGGATGTACCGTTGTTTATGATCGCTCGTTGGATGGACGCATCACAGGCACACTGTTGCTCTCACCGCGTAACGCACTTGAACTTGTTACTCACTAACTTTATGTTACGTCGGCCCACTAAGTCAAGAGAAAGTCATATACACGAAGAACAAGCAGGATCTGATCTGGTCGGGGGTGCCTTGATCACATTTTAACCTTGCGACAGATCTTGGAATACCGGCACTCTTACAGGCAGCCGACCGTCGTGGTCTTTTTAGAACTGAACCCTGCTTTCGATTTAGTTGCTCGTAACATTCTCTGGAACTGCCTTCTTCGCAGAGTAACAGGGTAATACGCGAATCTGTCGCGATTACTATATGATCACTCTGCAGGTAAAATAAGAATTTATGGACAACTTTCTCGAGCGTTCATCATTTCTATTGGTGTTCGTCAAGGGTGTCCGATTTCTCTCTTGTTCAATTTTGTCATGGACGACATTCTAGAAACTGCGCTCGGGGAGTCAAATGAACTTCATCTTGAGCTTTTTCCTGGCGCTCGGTTGACCGATCTGGAGTATGCAGACGATACTGCCTTACTTAGCCCTTCTGCCGAAGACATGCAGACCATGCTGAATAAGTTGAGTGACCGGACTGGTTGTATGTAGCACTGTCTCGTCAGCTTGTAATATTGCTGATGAGACATCAGAGGATAGCAAAGGCACGAGTCGCCTTTGCCAAACTGCGTCATCTGCGGCGTCAAAAAGACGTTCGGTTGTCGCCGAAAGGAAAAGTATATCATGTTTGTTTACGTCCTGTTTTGCTCCATGGTTCGGAAACGTGGTCTGTTGGCAGGGAAGATATCAACAGGCTTGCTGTGTTTGACCATGGTTGTCTCCACCAATCAGCCTGCGTTAAGTGGATTGATCGCGTGAACAATGTGGCCGTTCGCCAGGGCGTATTCCGGTAAGCTTGGGATGCACGATCAACTACTCACGTTGCACAGCCTACGACGGTTGGGTCACGTACTCTGTATGTCGGCTGAGCGTTTACCGTATCGGGTTTCATAAACTGAGACCACGAACAGCTGGGTGATGGTCAAGCACCAGCGTGGTCGCGAAATATAAATACCCTGACTGCTCCACTGAGCAAAGTGGACAGGTTTCGCCTCTCTCGACAGGGTCCTCGTGATCACTCAAATCGCTAGTTAGAGACGCTATCCGAGATGGCGATGTATCGCAGTCAATGGCTTGCTTTCATCTATATCGGTTCCAGTTCTTCCATCTAGTCCTCATATTATTATTACTGCTACATTATTACCACCATTCTAACTCGTTCAGCGACACTTTTTCTTGGATCTTCCACGCCACTGTTGTGATGATCGACGGCCCGAGCCACAGTACCTTTTGGTCAGGCTTATGGTGCGACTATACCAGTTGAAACGGACGATCCAAAGACGCTCTGAGATTGTTACAGACAGTCTACTGATTGTGACGGCCTTCGGGCCTAGTCACGGTCATCGTTATGGTCTTCGCCCCGTGCTTAGGGCATATATATACACATGCATAACGTCGGTTTAATCTTCGTCAGATAGTAGCTGCGAATAATGCGCGTTTTATGATGCTGGCATCGACTGTTTGAGGAAGACCAAATGTGCGTAAATTAACGCGTTAACAAGTGACTAATGCTCTACTTCGTAGTTATTCTTTGGAGGGAAAATAATTGAGTGGTATTTTGAGTGACGAAGCGCAGCACACTGACAGTGAGGAGAGATTACTGAGAGAATGCACAACGTTTCTTCCCTCATATTTCAACACCAGAACCACTATCACGCGGAGTCCCTCCTGTGAAGCTCGGTCATGGACAAGTCAGTCATAGGAATCAATTAGAAGTGGTACCACTCAGACCGTTGTCTTTTTAAGTAACCACCGGAACTCATTTCGTTTTGTTTTGTACCCGTAAACACTAATTGGCATTCATGGCAAAGTGTAATACGCTTACCGAGTAGCATTGACGATCAATTTGCCTAGATCAAGTTAAGTGGGAGGATCCAGTGAACCCTGGGAAAAAACCGTAGCGGCAATGAAAGCTAGCTGGAGAAGTACATCTCAAAAGAGTTCTTCAGATAATATAGTATCAAACACGTCACTCGGTCTCTGTTGGCATTGGACAAGGCTATCAGTGGTAAACTAAACGCAAGCCAATTAACTACTTGTGAAAGACTGTGAACATCACTTGGTTGAACGATCTAAAGAGATGGAGCCAGCCTTTCTATCGATCATTGACAAACTGTTATTGCCCATGGTTCGTGGCTGCGCTGATCGCCAACTTAACATTTTTGAAACCGTATTCGAAAAGTATGATTCGTTTATCACCAGCCAGTCGCACCGGGCTGACAAATGGACCGAACATTACGGTTACTTATTCTGGACTGAGCCGGATCAGATAGAATGGTTTCGACAGTTCTCCGTGGGAAGCAAAATTAGCCATGAAGTTGTTGAAGGGTAACAAAGCCACAGACTCATACCTCCTGCCGTTTTACTTTTCAGATGGTGAGAGATCAATATAAAAGCAGGCAACCCTTCAGGATAGTTATGGAGACTGGGGAGGTACTTCGTGACTAATATCTGTAGTGGTTTTCATTTTCAGAAGGAGAGTTGAATTCTGCGCAACAACCACACGGACCAGTCCCGACAGCATCGCGTCTAAATTACCCACTAGTTTAAAACTGCGGTGAATTTCCAAACTCAAGATGATTGGTTCATGAGTAACAGGCTGGATTCCAACCGGGTAGTAAACGCCCGACCTATACTGCTACCTTGGCGAGGTGGTCGGGCTTGTGTACTGTTT
>JTDE01007465.1:0-17571 GCA_014338405.1 Paragonimus skrjabini miyazakii | reverse complement strand
TGTCTGTTTTTGATACAGAAAAAACGTAAGGACTGAGTAAGACAAAATGAATTCACATCGGATATTGTTATCAAGTGAGCTGAAGGCATTAGAGAAAGCATCGTTACAATTATGTAAGAACGTGATAGTCTATGCCATTTGAATGTCTGTCACCTGCACAATTGATCTTTTGGAAGCGCTCGCGTGTCACGGTGAAACACGGACGCCATGAGAATGAGCCTGAACGTCAATTGGTTGTTATTTCCGAAAAATAACTAAAAACTACTTAACAGTAGTATATATATATGTATATGGATATGGAAAAAATGAAGGCGTTCGGAAAGCTTTTTATGACCATGAGGACAACAAAGAAACAGGATGTTTGGTGTTTGATCGTCAGGCTAGTTGAAATATAATATAACAGACCAAAGAAATGAGTGCCACCGTGTGTCTGCGATTTTCTGAGGTAAATATAGCACGAGGTGAGTTTTAATTACTCCACTTCCTGGTTTCGCTTGTATTCACTTCCCTACCGTAATGGTGTACAGTTCAGTCACTATGTTTCATGGTCATTGATGGATGTTCATCATTTAACCAACTGGAAAACTTTTGTTCCTTTTTAAATCCATAGCTTGAAGGTTAATTCAGTTCAAGAAATCAGTTGTGTCCCATATCATCTAACTATAACGTATAATGGTTACTCTGGGAGTACACATGAAAATCATCAAGACTTCGGGAGCAGATCAGTGAGAAGGAGGCCAAGTGCACCAGAAAAAGTATTTTTTCGTGATGTTCATAAGCGTGCCTGCTACTTAGGCCAACGATCACGATATTTCCATTTAACCTTCTATCCCAGGGTTGGGAAATGCGTTGGCTTTTACTACCACACAAAACGTCGATCGGGTAATTAAACATGCCAGTGGCACGTTTATATGAGGGTGTCATTCGAGGGTAGATTGCCAAATATTACAAACAGTACGTGTCCCGAGAAAGACAGACAAATAACCAAATAAAAACGGGGACAGTCTGTAAGTGTGAGTATACACATTCCGCTAGCCAAACACGCAATACTGTTCATTAAGACTGAGCTTTACGTTCTGCATTATCTTGATACTTGTACTTGGAGAAGCTGGATTCAATGGATAGTTGATTGGAATAATCAAAACTCAAGTCCGAAATGAAGTGTTCATTCAGGTGACTGCAGGAAAGACGTGTACATTGGTGTCATACATTGTACCTGCATCACCAGTAGTGTTCAGCAAGGTTTCTAAGCCATCATTCTTTCTTAATAATAATGGAAATAATGAACAGTGATCAATTGTGGCAGAGCTGCTCTTCTTCCAGTTTATGAGGATGGTGATGGAACACTTATCGATGATCCGCTGTCTGTTTATATCAACTCATTGGCTGAACAAAATGCGTTAAAATTTTAACAGTAGCTACACATAGATACGGTGTAGGCCTAATCCTTTAACGTTTGAAGCCACAGTTGCAAAGTCCGTGCCGACAATTGCCTTTTATGTTTGCATCATGGAGCTAACGAAGGTTGTTTTCTACCCATCAGCTTGTGTGAATTTTAGTATAGGCAGCAGTGACCAGATTATCGGTAATATTCCAAACTGTGGAATACAGGCTGCTAACTTGAGTCACCGTAATAGCAGAGAGACCTCAAACCTCCCAAATTTGTGAGGTTTACTATGCTTCCGAATGTCGTGATTCCCATCTTTGCGAATTTGTTTATCGATTATCCGCTTCTGACGAACACATTTTGATCACAGTTGACTATGAACGATGGAATCACCAGTCCAGCAACGAGATCGACACGCAACAGTTTTACGACGATTGTAGTTTGAGCAGTTCCAACTCTTACCGGAATGTCCTTAGCTAAAGTCGGTAATTTCAGCATGACTTTTGTCCACCTTTCTGCTGTTGTTGCGTGGTTGCGAAATACAATTTATGCAGATAAACATTTCTATGTTAGAACAGAGACTTCTCTGTTCAAATTTGTTACGGGAAAAGGTTGCTTTGCATTTCTATGTTATACAGAAATCGTGAGGTGTGTAAATACATGAAAATCGCTCAACTCTTCCCAAGACTGTGGTTTCTACAGACAGTCAATTCTCCCGATGATCATTTGGCCTGAGACAATTCATCCCGGCCACTGACCCAAGTAACCGTGATGTGAGCAGTCCATGCAGAAAAAGTTGTATCTGTTCGCAGCGACGACTACAATATTAGCTGATGTGGTTAGGTTAGAAATCTTTTATCTTCGCAAGAATGCGACTGTTCCAACCTAGAGACTTTCTGTGTAAATATCGCGCTGTGCATTGCATTGTGTGCTAATCGGGAAGTGGTAAGATGGTACTGGTGTTTTAATTTCTCGGTACCCTGGTTTAGCAAGCCAACTTTCTACGGAATCCGTACTTCTGGATATTTGAAGAATACGTAAAACACACATGTTTTTAACGCAATGAGAACATAATAGCAAACAGGTCGTGTAGATATACGACTGTTGAAATATAGGCCTAATATGCAATTTCATCTCGCGGTATGGGTCGACCAATTCTTGTCTTACATGAAACTCTATGTAGGTTCAACCTTGTAGTAACTCGATGGTTTGCAGCAAAGATTAAAAGCTCGATTTAATGTATTGAGATGGAACGAAAACTAGAGAATGGTGCGTATACATCGTTAATTCTGGCTTCGCATACACAGACCCAGACCCCACGTAAGTTAGGAGTAACACTCCGTGGTTTTACCAAATGGTCATGCTGCGCCCATGAAAAGTGTAGCGGATTAGTTGCCCTACGACCATGGTCTTGGTCGATACAATCATTTAGGGAAATATAATGGATATACCGATAGACCTACCTGAGCGTAACGTACTCATCGTCTCTTCGCCGACGGTGCACTATGAGTACGCTGGTGACCTACTAATCCCAAACGGCCAGCACATTCGCGGCCGCACACATCACAACGCCATATAGTCATTTCACATACACACACACACAGAAACACAACAGCACCGATTACCAGCAACAAGCAAATTTTAATAGATAAGCACAAGATCGAGAATCAACAGTTTATAAAGTCAACGAACACACACACATAAGACCAAGACTACTTCTGAGACAAACGCTTCACATACAAGAAACCAGACCAAGCAAGAAAAAACATCAAGCCGGATGAAAACGCAACATGCAAGCGTCGTCGACGTTGAGCAAAGATGCTTTTTGTCCCGCTGCTCCGTTTTGACCTGCCTAATATGGTTGAACCTGCAAAGGCCGAAGTCCTAGTCAACATAGTCCTCCGGATCAAAACAACACGCAAGATTGACCACCACACCATGGTAGCGGAAAAGGTCAGGCATACATCAGGTTCTCTTATACATGTTCACACTAAGCACGGTCGGAAACAAAACGACATTAGGCACAACTTATCGTGCCCCGACTCCGTCACGCGAGTTAAAAGGTGCATCGTCCCACTGAGAGGATTTTTGACTCCAAGACTTGCACAGCTAAATCCAGCAACCGAATTGCAAGTCAAGGATAACTTTTACATCAGCCCATCCTCCGTTATACCCCGCAAGCTTCCAGTGACTCACTTATTGATCCAGAACAATGCAAATCCCTTTCACTGTGCCCTCGGGATTTTGGTAAGTCCAAACATTTTGTTATCTAGTCTTGTTACTCACTTATATTTGATACACTACCATTCACATGTTACATATAAATATGAGCATTTCTCATTGGCGTTATCAACTTCTGATAATAAATAACTTTTGTGTGACTATTTGATACACACGCTGCGAATACAGTTCGAAGTGGCCATTCAATTTTAACACCAATAGCCATCTGTCAGATTAACCACGCAGAAGTTTTATGTAAATCGTGTGTACTGGAAACAAACATGCTTTCGGTGACTTGATTGCTATCATACAGTTGATAAGAAGTCTCATACGTCAACAAGACAAAATCCATGGGACTTGGCAGATCGTAAAATAGTGGGTGACGTCTAGTTTTTCTTTTGCCATCTACGATTGTCCACCTTTCGTAAGTTCTCTCGTATTGACAGTAATGCCACAACGAACGTTTTGCTTCTTGCAGATGGACGGATATGAAACAGGAATGAAACGACTTTCATGTTGTTGCAAGCATTTGGTGTAATGTATTCTGTGTAGACTTGATGAAACGAGGAGAATGGCTGATGAGTTATTATATAGCAATCCAGTGTCCGAGCCTGGTGTAATACGATATGGAACTTTGAACGTTGGTCGTAAAGAGTTTATAGGCTTATCACAGTGAAGAAACAATAGCGAAACATTTGAAAATTGATTGCGTTAAGTAAATATCATATTTTGCAATGGGGATGTTTAGTAAGTTATGAAAATATGCAAACTGCTTACGTGACTCGTTAAGTCACGGAAGGCTGAAGTATGCAAAGTAGCAACTCCAACTCGGCAGGAGCAAAAGTTGAAAGCTGTCACAGCTTATGTGACACTGGCCGAGTGGCATAAAACTTGATCAGGGCGGGATTTGCTTTGTTAATCTTCATAGGCTCCACCTTTTCTGGGGGCTGCTTAGGAACTTCTGCTGGCATCGTCCTATCTGTGACTTGGATGACCTATATCAACTTCGGATAATTCTTTGCTCTAACGAGTCATATGGATTACACCTCCCTCAAAATGTTTCCGAACGTTCATCAAATACCAATCAGTGCGTACGTTTTAAAAACAGATACTTTCATCGAATAACTAGTTAGTACCTAACTGCCGAATGTCAATATCAAGGACGTTATTATCGAACGCACCAGTAAAGTCTGTCAACAACCAACCAAAGAAGACTGAAATGTCACTGAAACCAGTTTTTGCGAGTACCAAAGGACATCTGAATACATAGTAAAAATGTATCACTTATCGTCGCCGTGCTATGACTAATATTCTGTTTTGCATTTGAAAAACAAATAATGCGATCCACACTATTCAGCACGTTCTCGAAAGATATACGCATCTGTCTGTAAGCAGATTATGCTAACTTAATTGGTTCTCGAATGAACATATTTCTGTTTCTATTTGCAAATTATCATCGGTGGTCATTAGATCAAGTTGTTATTTTGTGTATATTTACGCAGCTTGGGTTCTGGCGATCATACGAGTCTCAACCAATGACTAATTACATTGTGAGCAGACAATACAAGCTAACATAGTTTGACTGGTGGTAGGATCTAACGTTAAGGTATCAAGTAAACTCATCTGTGAAAAGGTACGAAAACCAAATGTTTGGCAACTTCAAGGAGATATATATATATTCCAGTCATTCTGCTGTTTCAGAATAAAATCTTAATGTTACTGTCACACATTGATAAATTCAAAATTTTATCCAGTTCGGACAATTTTGAACTGGAACAATATGTCACTTATCAACAGCCTTGATAACTTTTTGTCAGAAATAGCACGTTTTCATATGTAGCACTGTTTGACTACCCGAATTGTGTATAATATTTTAGATGACTAACTCTTTTCGTTTCATTTTGTAAGAAGTATAAAAACACAATTGAAGTGTTCATGATATCGCATGCATCCTTAGTCAGTGATGCATACGTAGAAGTGTTTTTTCATCTCATTTTAGTTCCATCTTTTATGACGATGGAGTATTTCAGAAAATTCACCCACAGGTGTCCAAGTATTTGTGTCTAATGCAGTCTCATTAGAATAACTACAGAGTGGTTTGATAAATTTCATAGACTTGAGTACTACGGTATCAAACTGTTTCATACTGGAAATCCATAAATGCATTTTTATCTCTAAAGCATCTTATATCATTCAAACGAATTTACTTCACAAATAACAAACACTGTTTTTAAACTGTCTAGTTCTCAAATGGCTTCCAAGGTTAATTGTTTATTGCGTGATAATAGTGCAGCGAAAAGGCTTCCAATAAAGCACAATCTTTATTGTCCAACATGCTAGTTACCATGCCACACACGCGCTCGCGATTTTAAATCACAATTCCAGGCCGCAACACCCCCCGGTTTTCGCTCACACGTCATATGCGCTTTTGCCCGGTTTATGTGTGATCGGCGCCTTTTATCCGGGGATTTTCCGCCTGCTATTCCTCGTCTGTTGGTCCGATTGCGTTGAGCACTAGCTCGTCCGCTCGCTCGTGTTGTCTCCCGTCTATCTACCATGGGCTTTGATCGAATTCCACGGGAGTGTCGAGATATTCCTGAGAGTGTTGAAATAATCACGCCTCCGATTTGGTCATCCATCTTATTTTGACAGCCATGTCTTGCCCGTTGGTCCGATCCGATCGAGCAATGACTAATCCGGTCACCCACGCCGTCCTCCATCCGCTCGCTGTGGGTTTTTGAACGCACCTCCCTCCTGCGTTGAGGTATTCCGCCGAGAGTTGGAATACTCGCACCTCCTGCCTGACAGTCCAGCACAATAGGACTCAAAAATTGGACAACACTACCAACTAGCTGTGATGAATATCTGTTGTTAAGTTTTTTTTGTCTTACTGTGACATTCGTTGTCAGTCACTTGTAAAAACTGTCGTTCTATCGTTTTATGTTACTGTTTTTGTGCATTATTACGTCAGATAACAGCCTTTCTTCTCAAATTCACAGTGCTCGAGTGAACCAGTCAGTACTTTGGAATAGAAGTCGTCGTCGACTGGCTTCAGGAACATAGGTCAAATAAATCGAATTTTCTATCAGGTATCATTTGATGAAATTCTATTCGATTCACCACTAATCCATACCTAGACAAAACAGACGATCCAGCAAGAGACCAATCCAAACATCGCGTTATGATGCCACATCAGGATTGGACGAACACCTTCAATGTTACACTTTCTATTATTCGCTAGGTTCTTTGTTCTGTATTTTACCAGTCGGCTCACATCTCATGACTTTGCATGTGCCAGTATGATGAGTCAGTGATAGTCTGTGATTTCTTTAGCGCTGATGTACATCTATAAATGATGGTTTTTGTCCCATAAGTAACAACTGCTTGCTCCAAGCAGTCTGAAGTCTTCTCATTACTTACACCAGAAGTTTCAGTTCAAGTATGATTTCGAGGGTCATTCGAAGTCCCCAGTTTTACACTGGGTCTTTTGATTTGTTTTACTCGTTGTTCTAAGCTGGTTGTTATCACTTTCTTTGTCGATTAGAAAGCAGACTTATTCATAAGTGTTACTCACCTTTGTCGTGGTAACCTACAGTGTCAAGGTGATTTCGGTTGATTCGCCATTTTAAATCTTTCGGTTACGACTTTCACAGCCAATGAATAGACAAGTATTAAAGTTTTTATGTCTGTCACCACATATAATTGCATGCTACCATCATACCGTACTCCTGTTGTACACTATACACGAATGTATACTTTTCGTTGGGCGCTTGTGTGCACTGCACCCTTGTAGACCAACTGGAACTGTTACTCACGGACTACGTTGTAGATTACCATTGAAATCCAGCATAGCCTTTCCATAAAGTTCAACAACCAGCTTTCAAACTCGTTTAAAGTTATATCGAAATAATTTTATTCTGACCTAGTTGTAGTGCGTTGAATGGTTCGAAAATCGCTATCTCCCATTTTCAATATGGTTGATGTTAGCGATTCTCTACACTCCTCGTTTATGGCTTTGGAGGAAACGGAGACATCACGTGACAAGTGGTTAATAGGTAAATTGATTGTAGGGAGCATGCACTGCGAGTGTGTTAATCATGCTTGAACTGTTATCACCTGTAAATCAGTTAGCGGTGCACTTTTTTCCAGAATACTTATATATTCCATCTGGTCTACAGTTATTCATTTTAAATTTTCCGATAACCGTTCAAATATTTATGATATTCTTGAGGGTCGGCCATGTTATAGACTGTTAGCATTGCCACATCGAGTCACACTAATGGTGAACCCCAATAACAGATATCAAGCAAACCTTTCGTGTGCTAAACAAATGACCATCGGAGACAGCAAGTGGTCGTTCGTCAGTAGATTGATTTAAATTTCCTTTTTTGTGTCTTGCTGATTATTCTATTCTTTTTATGAAAGAACCTATAACAAAGGTGAACAAGTCTCAGTGATTTCAAGAAAGTAAATTGCAACTGGGTTATGTAATAGAGTTCATATCCCTAACCACTAATTTATCATCATCATCATCATCTTACCTCAAAGCTGTTCTTATTCTCTCTCGTTATGCTCATGTTATGCATATTTATATTGTTCTTAGGCAAAATGTAAATTCTGTGTAATCTGTCACTTGTCACGAATCAGAAACAAAATATCTCTTAAACGCATACATTCCATTCAATTTTCTATGTAATTGGAGTAACTGAAATTTATAGTGATTTTACCATTTGGTCATACAGTCGTGCAAAAAACTGATGCCTATATCTGACAAACATGAGGCTATTCGGTACTTCAACAAGTGTTCAGATAAAATTCGTTAGAAAATTTACAGTTTGCATGCTTTTACAATCTAGTATTTGAATTCGTTTTTTTTCCACGCGGAATTTAATAGGATATCAAATTTTTCATAGGATTTTAAGTTGATGATACAAGTCAACAATGAAATTTTTGTGACAGAGTCTTGGGAAAAATATGATTAGCTATTAACTGAAGTTGATTCAGGAAAAGCTGGCCTAATTTTATTTCGTCAGAGGAGGAGGAAAACGTATTGCAATATTTTGACATGTTGGTTACTCACATCGGTCGAAACGTGAATCACACACACACATATACACACTATGTTCACCAGATAAACAGGAACAATTCAAAGGCAACTATCTGGCAAACTGTCTTAAATTCGGCTCTAATTCGCACTAGGACACCAGTTCTCCATGACCAGGAACGCAGTATGTCTAGCATGGAAATGCTACGCAACACTGGCAATTGTTGCGCACTTACCTAAAAACAGAACAGCTCGGCATTTATCCCAGCGTGTGGCCAAGTGCAATCCGAAGTGGTGGAAACAACTGATGATTTACCAGTCTCAACTTGGTGAACCGGTTGTTCGAAATCTCATGTCAGTGGTTGCTAGACATATCATGCCGGAAGGTCACCAAGTTGACTCAGTCAGCATATCGAGGCTGATGTCGTGCAATCAAAACTCGAAGTTCTCGACTTGTAACAAAGCCATCCTCATCCGAACCTATCAACAAACGTTGTGCCCACAAAACTAAAGAAGGCAACCTATCAGATTACCGTGGTGATGATTACCTAATACTTGGATGGGTCATATACGTGTATATTCACTGTTTGTCCATATAATATTGATGTTTTAAGTTTTTAGTTGTTGAGGTAAAATGAGATGTCAGCCTATCGCAATACATCTCTTCATTCCGCTCCGATGAGGGGAATACAGTAAACGGTTCTGGGCACCCTCAATCTGCCTGTATTGACGCATGCATTGGTCCGGATATAGCAGAGAATATTCTCTCCCACTCCGTCTCACCATCACGCACAAGATCCTACACTTTTCTCTCACATATATTACTAAGATGACATGTGGGCTCGTCGTCGGCCCACAATTGTCTTCTGCCCGATGCCACCTCTGATACTGGCATGATTTAATGAGTCTATGGCTAGTGGCTTCTCATAGTTCTTTTATTTCGGAATTCATTGTCAGATTCCTAGCTTAGACAGAACCTTATCTACTAGTGTCCTCAGGTGGTTATGCATTACAAATTTGGTTTCACAGATTACAGTATCAACATATCCAGAATTGTCTTAGTAGCTAAGACGTAAATTAGTATGTTAACATTTTTGGGTCCACGCGTAGCAATTACACAAGTTGTCGTATCCAACAGACCAAGTTCTAAGGGGCGCTCTTAATTGGCTGGTTGTCACAGCACCAACTACGTGTTTCTAGTAATGATTTAGTCATAAATTGATGCGTATGCAAACATTATTGAGCCCACAGGTAAATGGAGGTTGGATAAACTGTAAAACATCATTTGTTCAGACGCCCTTACTTTCGATTCAGCAAGACACGTTATCAGTGTACTTCCGCGCAAACCTCATAACACTGGGAACAATGACTTCCGAAGGAGGCGTCATGTAAATGGGTGCGATGACGTTGTTAGTGTTCCTTGTTGTGTAAATTATACACATGATTCACCTAGCTTTTGGCTCATCGTTTTTCGTATCTCCTCATTCTTCCAAATACACTGCGAAACTTATCGTTTTAGAGCAACACACATTGTCCCGGTAATTCCAATCCGTTATGCGTTACGTCAAGCACATTCAGACGTCATTGAACGTTAAGCTTAAACTGTAAACAACCTAGTTGTTTCTGCACTGTTCAAAGTCTAGTGATCAGTTATAAAAATTAAAGAAATTCCGTTATACACTTCATCTCCTATTTGATATGATAACAATGAATAGGGTTTATGAACTCATTTCTCTCTCTTAGTCTTTACCTAATACAGACAAACCGGAACATCCGCTGTTACGAAATGTACCCCATATCACATTGTGAATCAGTGCGTGAGAGTAACTAGGCTAAAATCCCGCTTTTTTGACCGACAACACTAGAGATTAGAAGCAGTGTGATACAATTTCTGATACGAATTTCTTTACTAACTACTACGGTAAAAGTGACCGTATTTATTCATCTTCTCCCAATAAAAAAAACATTTCATCATAAAAATGTTTGTCGTCTTTTTTCCAATTCCGAACTTTAAAGTAATTAGCACAGTCAGTTCCAAGCCAAAATTAGAAAATACATGAAAAATCTATTAATGTTGCTGATCTGAAACAGGTTACATTATTTTCATTGGTATTTTGTAAACATTAGAACATTACTTCCAAGCGTCGAATTTCATATGTTAACCATTTCTATAGAGTATCAATAAACTGCATTAGACGGTAATTATGCAAATTTCTGATTGATAAGCGGTCGAGATATTGGATATTCAGGAACAGAACTGAACAGTTACTACGATTACTGATGAATAGTTGGGGATTTGATTAATTTCAAGTTGAACATCACCCACAATTGATCGCAGATGTCGCATTCCCATAGACTATCCAGTCGGCCTCTTTCGAAAAGAAGCACTAGACTCGAGTTTCACTCTCATTAGAGCTCGTCAGTAGTGCATATCCTCACCACTGCCGGGACTAGAACTCCGGCCATGCTTTCAACAGACCACCGTGTTGACCACTGTGCCATTTACCTTACACTAGGCACGATTGAATTATCATATTAAAACATACAACCACTTTCAATGATCATTGCTCATAAGCGAAAGTGGTTGTATGTTCTAATATGATAATTCAGTCGTGCCTAGTGTGAGGTCAATGGCAGAGTGGTTGCCTTATAGCTTTGGAAGATCAATTCATTCATTTCATGTATTGACGGCAGAGCAGGGTTTTGAAAACAAATCGATCCAGGAATGTTGACTTACATCCGCAATTCCAGGACGTTGCGCACCATATATGTGTCCTAATTCGTCTCTGTGACGAACTGGGAACTCGGTTCCGGGTGACACATGATGCTTCTCAGTCACGTTGCATGCAATCGTGCTTCAATTTGAAAATATCTATGAATTAGATACTGAACTGACCCGTTATGTATCTCACCAGACAAATCAGTTCTTTAACTTCGCTATAAATAAGCTGTGTTAATATTGGGCTTCCAAAAATCCTATGGTTTCTTTTATATATTTAATTAACATGATCGGTTACACAAACGGACAAACGTGTCACAACATACGGGGTAAACCGATTGAAGGTCAATTCTGAGCAAGTCTATAGTGACAGAACTTCGGGGCTCAATAATGTTGTTTAGTACATTTTCAATTTGAACTGATTACGATGGGATGTCATTTAATTTTCCAGGTATGCTAATGCGCCAATCAGCACCGATGTTACAAGGTACTGGGAATGTAGGTGCTTTGGACTGTCTTAAGTTTGTTTTAAAGAAAATCATGTGATATTTGTCCTCAGTTTTATGGGTGCTTTGTTTGTACTCTACATAGACGGTGTAATTACAGCGATTTCCCATTACTTAAACTCAACTGACGGTAGACAGTAATTAACAATTTATCAAATAGACTTCTCTGCTGACCTCGTGCAAAAACACTCGGAAACTCGCATTTGATTTTTGGTGGACCTTGTCAGTAGTGCATATCTTTTCCACAGCTGTCATTTGAACTGCTGTCAGTGTCTCATGAGGCAACCGCTTTGACCATGCTGCGCCACTGACACCACGTTGGACATGAGCAAATCAGCCTATGTAAGTCATTAACCCAATTTGCTTGTGAGTAATGCTCAGTTTGCACGATTGCCTGCACAGAAGATACAATACCTGTTCTGTTGATCTCAGTCCATAATCCAACCAGTATGACATCCCAGCTACGTTGAAAGGTACACAATACTGACGAGTCCTAATAGCAGGGAGAACTAAGCCCGGTGTCTCTTTTCCAATAGAGAAAATGGGAACTTGTGAACAAATGTGCGTTGTTCAAATTAAATCAACCAACTCTTCTATCTCTGCGATTTTGTTAGCCGGTTAGCAGGAAATCGGTTGTGTAAATGCTTTATTATTGCACAAACAACAAACACTATCAAGTGATCGTAACGTCTGATAACGAAACTTGACCTCGAAACAAATTTTCTGGTCGATTGATAGTCTGATCACACTACCGTCTACACGAAGTGATCCCGATCCGATAAATAGTGTGATTTCTGTTGTTAATTGATTCACCACCTTTTTTTCGTTACCTGTAATTATTACCACATTTAGCTAATTGACTTTGATCGCATTTTTTAACTTGAGCCACTTTCTGAAGGATTAGATGAGTACCGGAGTTTTATCACACATCATATAATCTTTTAACAAAATGTAGTAGATAGTATCGTAGTGGAACAAAAACTTGCCCCAACCGATAGCGAGTTATTTCTGCTCATTCTTTTTCCGTTTATGTTCAACCTGTTGACCATTGATGTTTCTATCTATAATTTATATTAATGCTTATTGATATCTAGAAATCTGTGGAATCTGGTCTTCAAGACATACTCTTGGGAGTGATTGGTGGCGTGGTTCATAAAGCATAAAAAAATTGTTCACCGGATACGTTAGAAAGTGAACTCGAATTCATAAAGAACGTAGTTCATGATAGCGGCTACCCGGAACGGTTTTTCGACAGAAATATGATCAGAATATCACCTAAACCTGAAGTGCATGACGTAAGAAAGAAACCAGTGTGTATCCAAGTACCGTTCAGAAGTGACAGTGTCGCAGAATGGCTGACAAATAAGCTCAACCAGACAATCAGCAAGGCCTATGCTACAGCAGAACTCCGTATTCAATTCTCCACATCCCCAATTCTCAGGTTTTATAGCAAAGATAGACTGACAGTTCATACCTCATCTATGTGTATCTACTCATTCACTTGTTCCTGTGGAGCAGGTTATATTGGTCGAACGTCAGGACAACCTTCGAAATGAATCCGAGAACACCATCCATGGTGGCCGGGTCACGGGGAATCACGATCGGTCAACAGTGCTATCCTCGCTCATCTGGTTGAAAGCGGACACCAGGTGAACACTGATCAAGCCTTCGAAGTGATATATCGCGTGCTAGGCAACCATCAAAAGCGATCCGAATTAAAACACTTTGTACTGCCGAGGCGATTGGAATCAGGCTGCGTGACCCGGTATTATGTCACCAAAAACGGTTTGTTCAAGCGCTGCACCTATCATGGCCACAAATCCACCGGATCGATGGCCAACCTGCGCGGTCAAACCAATGGACAAGCGTAACGTAACCAGCCAATCAAATCATCGCCAATTGACTGATCAGTGACCTAGTTTCTGATGAGTAGTCGGGGATTTGGTTGATTTCAATTTGAACATCACCCCCAACTGATCGCAGCTGTCGCATTCTCATAGACTATCCAGTCGGCCCCTTTCGAATACTCATCAGTAATCTAAAATATCGCCTAGCAGGTTTAATGAGATCAAAGATTTCGACTTGTCTAGGAAGTCCTAATCGCGGGATTATCGATTGGAGTTAACAGGACAGTTACTGTGTCTCCATTTCGAGACGATCGGGCAACCTGATCATTACTCACAAGCGAAAGTGGATGAGAGTTCAAATATGATAATTCGGTCATGCCTAACGTGAGCTCAATGGCTCAGTGGTAAACACGGTTGCCTCATGAACAGCGTGTCCGTGGTTCAAGTCCCGGCAGTGGCGATGATACGCACTACTGACGAGCTCTAATGAGAGCGAAACTCGAGTCTAGTGCTTCCTTTCGAAAGGAGCCGACTGGAAAGTCTATGGGAATGCGACAGCTGCGATCAATTGTGGGTGATGTTCAAATTGAGACCTAGTTTCTGTGCAATAAACCTGCCCGATATATCGGTCTAACTCTATTAACTCCTTATATAATTGTACCGACCTGGAGATGAATTATCGAAAACATGTTCGCCTATATGTCTTTATTCTCACTATCGTAATGGGCATATTAAAACGAGGGTTCATAGGTTTTCTTAGAGATTTAAGACTGTCACAAGTGCTGATATAATTATTGACAAAAGTTGACTTCTGATGTTATGACATTCTGTTGCACTTCTGATAGCATTAGACAGTGCATGGCCTGTGTGAGCAATGTATTGTACATGTATATAAAAGTGGCAAGCCTTGGTTACTGTTATCGAATTTTTTCATTCTTGTGACAAACTTTGTCCATCGAAGAAAGCGATCCGACCTGGCTAGTTAATGGAACCTGATCGACAGTTCGATCGTCTGTGCACTGTTAAGTTTGCCCCCATTACCTAATTCGTACATTTCAGTAACGCACATTCGATTTCAGCGACCTCCCTGGTCTATATGAATATCAACACAAACTATTCAGTTGGTCTGATGGACTGTCAGATTCTAGTGTAAAACTCATCACTGTGGGTAGTCCCAGTCACTGATCTGCAGCATAATCAGGGATCCACTGTCTCTTTAATTGACATTTTCGTCAACTTCACCCACGAATGGAACCCAGTCAGACGTGCTGATATGTCGTCTAGTTTTGTACCAACTTCTGAGTTAAAGATCCCACATCTTTTCAGTCACGGATAGGTTTTTCCAAGCGGAAACCAGGTCACATGATTTATGGTTGAATAAACAAAGTAAACTCAATACCTCTTTTGTTTTTTATTGTAGTGGAAATTCTTTTAGCAAACCATTAACTCGCATTGTCTGATTCCGACTCACATACATCAGTCGTAAATCAACGAGTTAAAGCCGAAATTCTAGATTATTTATATATGTTACAAACCAGCTGTAGTACCCAACGTTGAATATTACAACCTGCTGTTAACTTTGTGTTATTCTCAATCCCTTTATTAAAAAAATAGCAATCACGATGTTCAAGTTGTTTGATTTCGTTCTTAGTAAATACATAGTGGATATTTTACAGAAGTTTGAACTCATGACACGGAGACTGCTCTAAGGTTTGTGACTGATTCTGCCCACCCAATATGCTGCCGAAGTTTACCTCTCTACTTGTTTCCCCTTGGACCAATTTTTCTCAGTGTCTGTTCATCCGATTTCACATGCTGTCCGTAATCCGTTGGCTTTGGGCTTCTACCATTCTACAGATGTAATTCAAGATATTTCATAGAATATGGTGCCATATGAGTCTTGGATTTATTCTCCGATGACACCCGTCCATGTTATATGCCTTGCAGAGCCAGGGTATTAACTGTGTATCACTAATCCATCGATCGGGAAGGTCGCAAGTAATTTGAATATCGATGTATTTATTATCCTCATGGTATAAAATATGCTCCACTCTGTTTTGAGCTTACCTGGATCTGAACTTGTTTACTCATAGTACCTGTGTTTTGTGTTTTAAGGCAAATGTTTCTTATTATCGTGTTGGATTAGATTGGGCGCTTATTGAATGACTTTTGTTTTATGGAAGTTCTGATTGTTGAACTAACGCAATAGAATACGGAAAAGACTCCTGCCCTATACGATAGGCTTAGGAGTTTCATCGCCTTAGGTCAGTTTGCTGCTTGTATACCGTTTGCGGCAAAATGGATGTTTCAGTCTCTAAAGCTGGGAGTATATGAGCACATTCCCTTAATGTGGCGAACATGGTGTGCACAAGAAAAAGTGTATCATTCATTTGGCTTGTTTTATGTAATTCCAGGTAGGTGGAGGCAATACTAACTTCTAACCGACCGGTTCTGCTAAACGGATTCTCTTGTTTGGATTGTGTGTCTTTTCCGGACTACAATTACTTAACGAGTTACGAAATCTGCATTGCTGTCTGGTTTGGCGAAAATGAGTACCCGTATTCGAGTTATGCACCACATACGAAGCCAGTGGAATGATTAGGACAGATATTAAGTCGGAGATCTGTTGATCATTGTTCAGTTTTATTGATGTCAGAAATAGCTACAACATAGTCACGTTAGCTTACTCATTGATGCCATATTGTATCACGCATATTCAGTAGTTTAAAAAAAATTCTGTTTGTGTCAGTATCTTTTATTTGCTCATGTAGCCGCATGTATCGTGAACTTTCAAAGTAGGAGTTAGACGCATCCATTTTGAATCAATCTCCCCTTGTGCTCGATGATTGGTCAAAAGGTCATCCAATCAAAAGTCCGTCAACTTGTCTCAGACAAACGTAATTATCCAGTGTTCCCACTTTCCATAAAACGATCATGTCTACACTGAGCAAGTCACCAAGCCGACTAGCCTTTAAACATCATTACAGTACCTGTTTAAGTTCATCAAATATATGTGTACATCCACTGTGAGCCAATAAACTTATCTATGAAAAGATGTGCATATTTAAGCGCACAACAATCGCGTCATACTGAAGCAAGCATTCTCGTGAATCCAACGTGGCACGGACGGTTAACAATTAGTTAAGAGCAACAGACTCATTCCGTCAAGCTAAACGAATCAGCAAATCAATAAACCAACCATGACCATTACGTCCCGGTTACTGATCGCGACAGGTATGTCCCCTTGAAGCTGTGTGTTGTAAGTGCACTAACGGGGGACTTGAAAAAAATCAACTGAATGTTACTAGCACCACACATTTTATTTAAGAACAAGAGGTGTCACGGGTCCCCTTCGTGAATTTTCAGAATTACGATTATTGCTAATTTCTGTATGATTTCTTCAAAGGTACGACTACTGATCACAAGGCTTCTGATAGCGCCAAAATGCTGCACCCAACAAGAATGTATTCTCTGAACACTGCATTCAGAGAGACTGTGTGGGAGTAGGTTTATCGAGGTGCGACCTGATACTGTATAGTTGCATGAAGGAAATCGAGTCATTGGAAGTTCGTCTGATTACAAGTCTGTTGATTATGCTCAACATTGTTCGGAGTTCAGCTATCGTTCCAGATCAAAATCACTTTTAGTGTATATCTCTGTAAGTACCATAAGTGACTGTAGATTCTGGCCAGAATCAATGGAACTTGTGTTCGGATCACTCCAACTGAAACTGATAGTTGGATGGCAAGGGGTTGCCCGGAGGATCGAACCACAGGACTGACACGCCCCGAGCAACGACGCTACCGCTCGGCCAACCGTCTTCTGCCGGCCGTGTACACAATGCCAAT
>JTDE01007464.1:17706-28191 GCA_014338405.1 Paragonimus skrjabini miyazakii | reverse complement strand
GTGTGTGACCGCGAATGCGTTAGCCGTTTGGGATTAGTTGGTCACCAGCGTACTCATAGGGCACCGTCGGCAAAGGGACAACGAGTACGTTAGGCTCAGGTAGGTCATATCAGCATATCCATTCTACTTCTGTTAACTACTGCATCGACCAAGACCATGGTCGTTTGGCAACTAATCTGCTCCTCTTTTCAGAAACTTGGGTGTCTGATTTTCCTCCTATTCTTTTCTTGGGCTTTGCTAGTGTATTGAATGATGAATCGTCTGTCTGACCTTTCCGTAGTTCAACTTTGAGTTTTGTTTTTCAACTTTATTCTCTCTAGAATGCATTAACATGCACTCGTATACTGAAATGCATCTTGTATTACATTTCACACATTTTTATCCCTAATATAGATCATGTCATTGCAGTCTCTCTCACTGTTTATTTTCCGAGAGATAAAGGTTTCCTTTTCGTGCTAGCCATTCAATTGGCTAACCAACATTGACTGACTGGACACAGATACCTCACTCACACACCTACTGGTCTTAATCCTTCGGGTTTACACCGGATACGTGGTGTGTGAGTGGAACCGCAAGTGGTGCAACGCAAACCACTTGGGGTGATGGTCTGAAGTGCAGGCGTCCCTTGGCTTCGGTCACTGTGACAGGCTAATCCGTTCCGGATGCCGCCAACCGTGTGTCTGTCTATATATCTCTTTGACTCTGGACCTGCTGAGTAATGTTGGATTACACCCTTCTCGGTTCAATTTATTTCAGAGAGTAGTCGCGCACAACTTGATCAAAAAGCGTTTATCATGCTGGAACCAGGTTACATTGCGGGAACACACTGATATACGCTTATCGTTGCCGTTTACAACTGTTTAGACGCTATTTGTACACTCCGTACAATAAATATTCGGTCTTCATCCCGGGTGTCACGTCTTGTTAACGTGTAGCAGTGAATACTGACTAAGTGCATCGCACACTGAAATATCTACTGTATACTATTCCACTGTACTATTCCACTACACACAAACCAAAACTTTACCACATTGAGACGGTAATCCGCAGTATGTTTTATCAGATTCCATACTTTACACAAAGGTGATAGAATCCGCTAAGTATACAAACCTTCCAATTACAACTAGAGATGTGCTGTTCCACTGACAGGTCGACATTACCGTCACGCAAAAATGAAACGAAAGGAGAGCACTAGTACATAAACCATAAATTCACAAGAGATGGTGAAAATGTTCTCCGCAGTTTTGTTTGCACGAAAGCACCCTGCATCAGGCATGACGACAGCAAACGTTGCAAAGTAGTTCTGCAGATTGCACAACATTTCGGGATTATGCCCACTTTAGCTTCTTGCTGTATTTGTGGACGTTCCGTGTAGATCCTGTGTTTGAGGTAGCCCCAGGTCGTAGAACATAACTGGCAGAACAGTCATCTTTTGATGTGCTCGGTCGACCATTTCCTCACAGTTCACAAACACTGTCCATCGTAAAACTTTTCCATCGACCTTCGAGCTGATTTACACTTGACCGATCGCCTGCTCACATACTTTGTACTAAAATCCATAACAAGCTGTTACATATTTCCACCACAGGCAGCATACATAAAAGTCAGTTGAGTACGCTGTTCATCTGTTGGATTACCTGCACGTCATTCACCAATTTGCGTTCAAGCAGTGCGATCTCATCCTAGCATGATAAGCGCTTTTAGATCAAGTTGTGCGCGACTACTCTCTGAAATAAATTGAACCGAGAAGGGTGTAATCCAACATTACTCAGCAGGTCCAGAGTCAAAGAGATATATAGACAGACACACGGTTGGCGGCATCCGGAACGGATTAGCCTGTCACAGTGACCGAAGCCAAGGGACGCCTGCACTTCAGACCATCACCCCAAGTGGTTTGCGTTGCACCACTTGCGGTTCCACTCACACACCACGTATCCGGTGTAAACCCGAAGGAATGAGACCAGTAGGTGAGTGAGGTCTTTGTGTCCAGCCGGCCAAGGCTGCTGTCGTTAACCCTCAAAAAGATACGCTGGTTCGTCCTCGATATAGCATTGCGCTTGACAAAAGACGCGTGCAGAAAACAACTTTGTTCTTTTCAAAAATGTATGCAACAATGACAAAATTACAAGGTATTTTATGGTGCAAGTGACCTAAGGACATTCTGGAATCAGAAAATAGGGCAGTTACCAAAAAAAAATAGTTAGGGTCACTAGGCTACCAATAAGCATAGCGGAATAAAGGTCGAACAGGTAAAAAAATAACCAAGGTTACCTCTCGACCGTTCTGGACAGTTCCGCACATTCTGATTAGATTAATCGTTTTTCTCAAGAACGGAGTCAGCTTTGGACGGGAAATAATGTAACCTCTAACAGCGGGTTAGCCAATTCATAGGGTAGCTCCAAAATAAAACTCCTATGTCTTTAGAAATAAACAGATAGACTGCAATGGTGAGATCTACACTGGGAAGAAAAGTATGGAAAATATGACGCAAGAAGCATCCCACTATAGGAGTCAATGTTAGTGCACTCTAGAGAGGATATGGAGTAAAATGAAAATCCAAGGTTAAACTGGAAAAAAAAACAGAAAATATTCATCATACAATACAAGAACAATGCTAAAGAAAAGGGAGGGTAGAAGCCCACAGACAACCAGGTTTCTTAAAATGGGAGCGGGTGAGTTGAAAACGACGACAGTCATTGGTTGATGTGAACAAGAAAAATATGGATATAACTTATATAATCTACTAGACTCCAACGTACTCGTTGTCTCATGGCCGACGGTGTACTATGAGTAAGCTGATGGTCTACTAATCCAAGGCGGCCAGCGCGTTTTCGGCCGCACACATCGCAGCGCCATATAGTCGTCACTACGATCTATGGCACCGATGGTTCCCTTGCGACCCGCGTGCTTACGTTCACGGCCGCGCAATAATTGTTCATTGAAACTTCGGACGCACAGCTGGATCGCATTGCTCTAAACTGTCCGGTTCAACGCCAAGTATTCCGAACATCTGAAATCATTGTTACAACGCGAAAGACTAACGTCGATATCTCAACGTTTAACCACCAGGATTCAGGCTACCTGATTTAATTAAACACAGAAGAAATTAGTCAGCCCAGAGTCTGCAAATCCGACGTGCCTTCGGTATAGATTGTTAACCGCCATCAGAAGCTGCTACACTTGAAGTTTGTATAGTCATAGAGATTTCAGTTTGTGAACAAACAGGACTCTTGTAAGGAGTGCATTATGTCCCTTACCACGCCCCGTTCAGCGGCCAGGTGTTTATCGATCGCAGACCGTGGTGGCCAAACCGCCGGGTCGATGGGGCCTAGCGACTCCACTGGAAATTCGCATATACCTCCACCCTACCCAAAGGTAGCTAATGTGGCTGTGTTTATGACGGCGTGTTTTGCCTGCTCGCCCACCCGACCCGTTTGGTGGGCGTGGCCCTATGGTCTGGACTCCGGATTTTGCCTCAGGGACAGTGGTGGTCACGCTTTAGCCGGTCGCTCGCCCATGTGCCAATCATTTAACCGGGCTGTAAGCTTGGCATTATACATAGCCATAATAAAAACTTCCCACACGCGCAGGAGTGGGTCGGTGTTAGATTATAATAATATTAACTTTTGACAGCATGACTGTTCACTCTGAATGAAACACATCAGTTTCAAACTACCTAGTGGATGTTTTCGCCCTGAACTTGTCAGTATACCGTGAGAACGGTGTTTCTTGAGGATAACCAAATAGTACAATTTTGTATCCGGTCCTAATCTGAGTGAGTTGACTAGCTGCCCTTTATGCGAAAACACACTACAATGACAGTAGAATGGCCAATATGTCCATTTTTACAGCTTTGTTCCAATGAAACAAAAGCGGAACTTGATAAGTTGTTTAACAAATGGAATTTACAAATTTTGTACTGAAGACCCGCTAGACAATGAGCTCAAGCTCTTGTGTGAAACGTTTCGTGCTAATAGATATCCGGACAAATTCCTAACTTGAAACATGCAACGAATGGATCCGCAAGGCCGTGATTTTTCTGTCGAGCGGGAAAGCGATCTATATGAACTTGCTTTATAACGGCGAATCATAAAGTGTATCGCTGACCAGAAGGCTCGACACGACCCTAATGAGAAGGTCCTATGCTGCACAATTAAGACTAACGTTCTCCTCCGAACCAGATGCACGCCTTCACTTCAAAGATGCAGTGTCCAATAGTACTACCTTCTTTTGTAACTCCTCATTCAATTGTCCCCGTGGAGCAGACTACAGTGATCGCACAACAAAGCGTTTGTCGGAGAGAGTATGCGAACGCCAACCAGCGTGGTTGACGACCGGACAACAACGAAAGATTTCCAGCTCAATTTTGGCCCATCTAGTTGACACGAGTTCCACAAAATCCTGATATGACAACTAATTTCGTATTTATTGTGTTGTATTTGACCTGAAAATGACACACCGAAAACCAGCTTTGCTCGCCGGGTATATTTGAACAGCCGAGATAGTGAATTAGCTTGGGAGGGACCCCATTCGGGCATCCCGTAAGTGTACCCCTTCTGATAGAAAAGCACCAAAAAGTAAAAACGAAATGAGCAATGATGAACCCTGCATTGCAGGGAGTTGAGTGGTATCTAATTAAGTGGACAGACGAAACTAGCTTCACTTCGCGTTATCTTGACGAGTAACTTCGCGCGTGGAGGACAAGCAATCAGACATCTACGAATTAGTCCACCCGCACACTAATCGCACAGTGAGGTTGTCATCTGGTGATTTGATTTTGTATTCGATGAATCCATTTATGTAGCGTGTCAATTTGACTGGAAGCTGATGATAGTTTCAGTTTATAATACTCGGTACTTTCCCGTTTGTCGTGTTCTTGTTGTGAGTTCGTGGGGAGGATGTTTTAGCTTTATTTTATTAAGTAAATGCACTAGTGCGATCTCAACTCATGCGAGGCGAAATATGGATGAGTGAGAGAGCTGACATATACTATACGAAAAATACGGGTGGTTTCGCAAACGCCCAAGCGAAACAGACAATTGTAAATAAATAGAATGGTTTAAGGATCGAGCATGCGAGCAAATTAGCGGTATGTTTGTCATTGACGTGCATAAGTGAACAAACATCCGAACAAGCAGACGGCGGACAAACCTCCCTATTGTCCTATGTTCGATGAGTTAATATTTTTGGAAGTATATTACACACCTAACATCAGGCCGACCGGGGGTAGTTCCGGGTCATTACCCTGTGTGTAAACACTCTTTAGTTTCAACATATTAGTTGAACAGAAAACTACAGCCGTTGGCTGAACAGGAATTGTTGGCGATGGCATTGATCAGAATATGTAATACATATCAAACTCTCAAAGCTGTAGTCAAATGTGAATGTAGTTCAGCTTATATCAGTCAGTCTCCGACTACCAACAAGTAGCATTCATTACCGTTTATTTGAAAACGAATGCGCTGATACGTATGAACGTCTGCTTCAATGTGACGCTTGGTGGGATTGTTTTCTCCAGCCTACTGACTGTATGTGTTCAAATCTCTGATCAATCGGTGATTGTGTCTAGATTATGCTAATTAGCTTATGTGTCTAATCCCTTACGGACAAAAATTGTTTGGGCTAACCTGACCGAGTTCTGGACAGTCGCGGTCGATTAATAGTAGTTGTAGTGAGATCACCTTCGACGTCCCCAAAATCCTAAACTCCCCGCGGCGTGAGAGTTGCCTCGCCAGTACCACCGCCCTGGCCCACATTACCTTGTGAATGTAAATTTACTACAAACCACTAGCATCAAAGTTGGTGTGTTGGCGTAGGTATCGCAGTTTTACTTGTAAGTATATTAGGAATCTGCGCCAACTCTACCATTGTAGGCTACACTCACTAGGATAACAATGTTTTAGCTACTGCCGTTGGGAACGCCGCCCAACCAGGCTGACACTTGTTTGAATCCTGAAGGTCAACTGGAATTTCCGTTGACATTCGTCCTCTCTGGCGGCTGCCGTGTGGTTGTGCTGAAGGTTCTCTCACGTCCAGCTCCCTAGCGCCCTTATTCGTTGTATTGAATTCCGCTTGTGTACGGTGAGTAAATAAATTAATAAAGTTTGTTTGCAGATTCACCGTCTTCTCACTGTGACTTCCGATCCGTGTTAATATGAGGCTGGGGAAACCTTGGGTGTACGAACCCCGGAGCTAGCATCACGAAATTGGTGAGCCCGACGTGACTCGAACACGCAACAGTAATGTAACTAAGTATTCCTATGTTTGGCCCGACTGAGCTAACCGGCTTCCCAGGCAAAGTCACTTATCTCTCCACTGTCAATGGACGCAGCAGTCAAATAACTTTGCTCACGTAGCTAGCCTAAGAGTTCCTACGAATAAGTAAAGTCGTGTTACAGGCTGGTGCGAGCGGACACTCACTGGGCTCACTCTGTGGCATGGCCTGATGGAAGCAGCTTGTCGGTACAGCCAAGTCATACGGACACTTACCCACCAGACGATCCGTACACTCGCTCATGAAGGAAAGCGAGATTAAATGGGTTTTACAGGCCGAACAGATACGCTTCGATAATTCGCCGTTTCCTACATTTATTTGGGATTTTTCTTCCCGCTAGGAAACTGTGGTTTGTTTGCTAATGTTCTCTCAGAGGTCTGGTAGATCGTTAACCGACTTGCTTTTCTCCTGTTTGCATCGTTTGTTGAGTCATGGTTCACGCTGCAACCTGTGCCTCACCTGTTTGCCAAGTTGTTTATTATATTTCAATTTGAACATCACCCACAATTGATCGCAGCTGTCGCATTCCCATAGACTATCCAGTCGGCCCCTTTCGAAAAGAAGCACTAGACTCGAGTTTCGCTCTCATTAAAGCTCGTCAGTAGTGCATATCATCGCCACTGTCGGGACTTGAATCACGGACATGCTGTTCATGAGGCAACCGTATTTACCACTGCGCTATTGACCTCACGTTATTATTATACTCAATTCTGGGGTCAGCCTTTGTGGCGGACTGAGCCTGTACTAGCGCGCCGTATCTTTCGGTCCAGCTGGCCTCGTGAAAATATTGAAACGCTAGCCACATCAACCACGAATCCCAGTGTTTACAATCGTGTCACAACTGCATACAAGGTTGCAAAATCCGTTCAAACTATATCACGAAAATTCAGTCGGAAATACTCAACCAAAGGGCCTACCCAGTGTTGTGGTCACCGCGGTCCACAAACGATAGCATCTGACTTACTGAAAACCGTTTCTACGTTAGACGGGCAACACAGGGCTGGGAACCACCATGCTCCCATGACTGCAAATGAAAAAATTAAGAGCATATCACCCTAACGGCATGTTCTATCATGATAATTTTACTAATCAAACAATGGGTAATATAAAGATGCCCTCACAAAAGCAACAGATTCACAAACCACTAAAAGACTGATCAAAACCTAACCATATTTCCGCAAAATCTGAGGCCCGTTATGCAGTGGTTTTAGGCTCACAACAGCATTTATGGACTCCGATGTGACGTTTTATAGTCGTGTTGCCACACCGCTAAGTTTCGCATGATAATTATCAGTTTTGTGGTCTTTTTACTGAGCCAAACATACCTGACCTCAGCATGTATTCTTCTACTTCCACTTTAACCATAAATTGGTGTCATGATGGAGGCAAACTTTTGCATCATCGAGGTCGATGTGAACAGCTTGTTCAAGATGTTGCCCGGATTGACGCTTTTCTACTCTACACTTTTTCCATTTCAGGATTTCTCGATTATCATATGCACGTGTCTTGATGTCAATTTAAGATATGTCAATGGGTTTTGTGGGTTTCAGCGACGAACTGAATCGTGCGGCTTATGTACACATGAGTTGGCTGACGGACACAAAGACTGGTTGGCTATTATGGAGTTCAGAAGACAAATCCGCCGGACGCAGGGATTAAAAAAATTTACCCCCTCTCTACCCAGTTGCCAGGCTGAGGGAGAAGCACTAAAAACAGAGGAATATTCTAGCAAACCTGCTGTCTTTCAATGACTACATTAGCAATCTACTCGTATGCAATTGGAGAACAACTGAATAAGTGTGCTTGTGTCTTGAAATGAGTACAGTAAACACGGACCTCATGAAAAATCAGCTAACGGTTACAATCCGCATCAATTCTAAAACAGCCTATTGATTCAGCTCCATGTTTACGGGCTAAGCATCCTGTGAATGACAGGTTTTAACCAAAAGAGCTTGGTGTGACAATTTGGTATACGTCAATATTTTATTAACGATGTCTGTTAAAAAGTCGAACTAACCGCCACTTGCAGTCGGTTTAGGTTTTTCCCATTGTTCCCTATATTGTGCTGTTCTGTAATTGTACTGTCGATGACCGGGTGCTTAGGCCTGTTTGCGAATTCTGGCCCCCACTTTGGACGTAATTCAGCAGTCATCCCTCGGCACTTTGCCGTAGGTTTTTCGACTTAGGATAGAGTAACAGCAGGACGCGCGAACTGTCACCAAGCTGACACTTGTTCTTCGGATGTTCTACGCAATTGGACGTACAGCGCTCAGGTCATCGTTGAAGGCGAGGTAGAGACTTGTAATTTCAGTGTCATTAGCGTCCACATTGTCTCAGTGCAACTGACAACCATAGCCAAATGAATACATAGAAAGAACCATACATATCAACATTATTGTATGCGTATTCGTTATTAAGTCGACTGGTGAATCGGCAAGATCGTACAGAATTCAGGTTGCACCAGTACCCTAACTAGTTCCGATCACAAGGCAAGTGTGCCGACATATTCACTCGATAATTTATTCATCGATAGCCAGCACAACACCACTACCGTTAAAAACAAATCAGCTTGCGTTTATGTGTGTGATGCTTGACTTGAAATTAACCAAATGCCCGACTAAACATCCGTAGCCTAAAATATCGCTTAACAGGTTTCATGAAATTGAAGATTTCGACCCGCCTCGGAAGTCCTGATCGCGAGGTTATCAGTTGGAGTTAACAGACAGTAACCGTCTTCCATCAAGACGACCTGATCATTACTCACGAGCAAAAGTGGTTGAGTGTTCAGATATGATGATTCGATCATGACCAATGTGTGATCAGTGGGGCAGTGGTAAACACGGTAGCCTCATGAAAGCATGGCCGGAGTTCTAGTCCAGGCCTTGGCAAGGATATGCACTACTGACGAGGTGTAATGAGAACGAAACTCGAGTCTAGTGCTTCTTTTCGAAAGAGGCCGACTGGAATGCAACAGCTGCGATCAGATGTGAGAGATGTTCACTTTGAAACTATTGAACGGCGAAGTTGGAGGTGCCCGGCGCACACGGCGCACACCGTGTCGGTGAGCTTGACTATGTTTTTAGCCACTCGCTGGCTGGACTCGGTTGGAGGCTTGCCATTGGTTATGGTCTTTGGGTAAGCTTTCCAGCTGTAATTCTCGTGAAATGGTTTTGATTCTGTGTTTTGGAACCGGGCCCACAAATGTGGGACGATCGGGACGATCTAAAATCAGAATGAATTTGTAATCGTCTGCCACCTACCTCCATTTCATTTGCCTAGGCCCGGAGACCGCGGTCAATCTGTTACTTTGAGTATTTAAGTCCTGCCTTCAGCTGTCACGGCAGTCGCTGAGCTGTTACGTCGATGGCCATCGTTCCAAAACTTGAGTGAGAGCCTCCCTGACTTACCCGGCAAATCAAAAGACGACGACCGGAACTCATGACAACGCAATTGAGTAACTCATGTACCCACTGACAGACGGCCGGTTTGACAGAAGAGTTATCTGCGTGCTTTCGGAGCTATACGGACAAATTTAGCCACCTCGTGCTCACCACGTATGTATCAGCCTGCAACCCCGTCAGCCTAGCAAATAAGTAAAAGCGAGCTAGCTGAATGCCGCTTGTCAACCTTGCGCTCCTTTTCAAGCGTTGAGATGTTTGTCCAAAGCTAGCTGTCATTGATCATGAATCATGGTGGCTAGAACACTGGTACGGTGGGGTCGGGTCGTGGTGCCGACTGGGCGGTCTCGGTGCAAACCTTGACTGGCTAAGAGTTCAGCAACTCCAGATAGGGCCAACCACTCTACCTGGTTTTAATCGTACTGGTTACAATCGATCAAGACAATGAAATTACCGCCGGCACCTCCGTGCAGGCAACTACCAGTACACAGGATAGGCGAGCGGAGTACAACTGTTCTGAATGTGGCCAGATTTGCAAATCGAATGCTGGCTTGTCGGCGCATACTCGTATGCATCGACGCAGGAATGGTCCAGAACAGGAAGTGGACACCCAGCCTGCCACAATCTTTGACTGTGCCAACTGTGACCGCAGCTTTCCCACCAAAATCGGTCTCAGTCAACACAGAAGGCATGCACATCCCGTCTAACTCAACCATGAGAAGCTCATATCCATGAAAACCGCCGGATCCAATTGGTCTAAACAAGAATCAGCTTCTCTTATCAGATGTGCCGATGCCCTGGCCCCGTCTTGTA